>JARYHS010008400.1:0-11000 GCA_031002005.1 Vandiemenella viatica
AGTATTTTTCCGGTTTTTTTAAAGTATATCTGTGCAAATTTCTGTACTAATCGGATAAAATCTGTAGATGTTATTTAATTATGGGGTGTTATGGGGAAGAAGGGGTAGTTTTATGGAAATTTAATTTTTTAGGAACCACCCTGGACGCTCACTCGACAACTCATCAAAGTTTCACCGTTATCGGACGAACGGTTTAGGAGCGCATAGCGGACAAACAGACAGACATTGATTTTTATATAATAGACTAGCTGACCCGGCAATGCTTCGCTATTGCTAAACTTGAGGTGGATTAAATGAATACATTTGAACGTTTGTGTTTAGTAAAGATTAGATATTTATGTATAAATTGTAATTATTGATTCATTCAATTTCTAGTTTATTGCAATGGTCTTGGATATGTAATGTTTTTGGTGATTCCAAAAATTAAGGGGATGTAAAGGGAAAGAGGGGTTGTATTTTTGGAAACCATATTTAGGTAGTATTTTTCTGTATATTTTATAGTATACATGTATCAATTTCCATCAAAATCGGATAAAAGATGTGGGGTTGTCTAAATTAGGGAGACGTGAAGGGGATGAGCGGGTGAAACTATATGTAGGCAGTACTTTTCAATTCGTTTTAAAGTATACGTGCGCAAATTTTGGCCTAAATATGATTAAATCTGGGTATGTTTAAATTAAGTGTTAGAAAGTGCTGGAGGGGGTGGTTTTTCTGAATTTTTATTTCTTAGGAACCTTCTCCGACGCGCACTCGACAACTCACAAAGGGTTCCCAGTAAGTGGATAAAACTTGTGGGTTTCAATAAAAAAATCATTGGAAATTGAGAGGGGAGGTGGTAAAAGGGGAGAGGGATGGACTTTGGCAAAGACATTATTTTTCTGTTTGTTTTAAAGTACACGTAAGCAAAGTTCCTTCAAAATCGGGTTACAATGCTAGCTTTAAATAAGAGACATTCAAAAAAATTTAAGGGATGTAAAAGGAAAGAGGGGCTTGGATTTTTGAAACCATATGTATTGAGTATTTTTCTGTTTGTTTTAAAATATATCTGTGCCAATTTCCATCAAAATCTAATAAAATCTGTGTATTTTTTAAATTATGGGGTGCTAGGGGGAAGAGGGGGTGGTATTGGGGTAGAACGGGTAGGAGGGGTTGGGTTTTTGTAAAACTAATGTCTACAGTATTTTTCTATTTTTTTAATGGTATATCCGTGCATAGTTCCTTCGAAATCTGATAAAAAGTGTGGGTTTGTGTAAAAGTTAAGGGGTGGGAAGAAGAAAAGGGGATGCGTTTTTGGAAACCAAATGTAGGCAGTATATTTCTCTTTGTTTTAAAGCATATGTGTTCACATTTGCATCAAAATCGGATAAAATCTGTAGGTTTTTAAATTATGGCTTGTTATGGGGAAGAGGGGGTGGTTTATTGGTAATTTTTTTTCTTAGGAACCATCACGGACGCACACTTGACAAATCACCAAAGTTTTACCGTAATCGGATGAACGGTTTAGTAGCGCATAGAGAAGATACAAAGAAAAGTACATTCATTAATGGGGTGGGAAGGGGGAGAGGTATTTTTTTTTTAAACCATTTGTAGACAGTATTTTTCTGTTTGTTTTAAAGTATATCTGAGCCAATTTCCGTCAAAATCGAATAAAATCTGTGTGTTTTTTAAATTATGGGGTGCTAAGGGGAAGAGGGGGTAGTTTTGGGGTAGAACGGGTGAGAGGGGTTGGGTTTATGTAAAACTAATATCTACAGTATTTTTTTTTTTAATGGTATATGCGTACGAAGTTCCTTCGAAATCTGATAAAATGTGTGGGTTTGTGTAAAAGTTAAGGGGTGGGAAGGGGGAAAGGTGATGTGTTTTTGGAAACGAAATGTAGGCAGTATTTTTCTATTTGTTTTTAAGTATATGTTTTGAAATTTCCATCAAAATCGGATAAAATCTGTAGGTTTTTTCAATTGTGGAGTGTTATGGGGAAGAGGGGGTGTTTTTTTTTGGAAATTTTATTTCTTAGGAACCATCCCAGTGGCACACTTGAAAAATCACCAAAGTTTTACCATAATCGGATGAACGGTTTAGTAGCGCATAGAGAAGATACAAAGAAAAGTACATTCATTTAGGGGGGTGGGAAGGGGGAGAGGGGTTGTATTTTTTGAAACCATATGTAAACAGTTTTTTTCTGTTTGTTTTAAATTATATCTGTGCCAATTTCCATCAAAATCGGTTAAAATCTGTGTATTTTTTTAAATTATGGCGTGCAAGGGGGAAGAGGGGGTGGTTTTGGGGTAGAACGGATGAGAGGGGTTGGGTTTATGTAAAACTAATGTATGCAGTATTTTTCTATTTTTTTAAATGGTATATGCGTGCAAAGTTCCTTCGAAATATGATAAAAAGTGTAAATTTGTGTATAAATTAAGGGGTGGGAAGGGGGAAAGGGGGTGCGTTTTTGGAAACCAAATGTAGGCAGTGTTTTTCTGTTTATTTTAAAGTATATGTGTGCAAATTTCCGTACAAATCGGATAAAATCTGTAGGTTTTTAGATTATGCGGTGCTATGGGGAAGAGGGGGTATTTTTTTGGAAATTTTATTTCATAGGAACCACCCCAGACGCGCACTCGACATCCCACCAAAGTTTCACCGTAATCGGACTAACGGTTTAGGAGCGCATAGAGGACAAACAGACAGACAGACAGATATTGATTTGTATATAATAGACTAGCTGACCTGGCAATGCTTCGCTATTGCTAGATTTGGTTTAGGCAAACCAAATGTAGAAAGTATTTTTCAGTTTATTTTAAAGTATATGTGTGCAAAGTTCCTTAAAAATTGGGAAAAAACTGGCTTTATATAAGGTATTTTGCAAAAAATTAAGGGGGTTTATAGGGGAAAAGGGGTTGCATTTTTGCATACCATATGTTGCAAATTTTTGTGGAAATCTGATTAATTCTATGGGTTTGTTTAAATTAAGGGGTGGAGGGGGTTGTCTTTTTTAAAAATTTTTTTCAGGAACCATCCCAGACGCGCTCTTTACAACTCAACAGAGTTACATCATAATCGGATAGAAATTTTGTTAAATGTCATTCGAGATTAAGAGGAAAGGGGGGTAAAGGGAAGAGGGGTGGGATTAGGCTAACCAAATTTACATAGTATTTTTATGCTTGTTTTAAAGTATAACTGTTTTAAATTCCTTCAAAATCGGGTAAAAACTGTACCTTTATATATGACACAGTGGCCAAAAAATTAAGGGATGTAAAGGGGATGAAGGGGTTGCCTTTTTGGAATCCACATGTAGACAGTATTTGCCTGTTTGTTTTAAAGTATACGTGTGCAAATTTCTATAGAAATAGGATAAAATCTGTGTATTTGTTTTAAATTAGGGGTATGTGAAGGGGTATGAGGGATGGCGTTTTTGGAAACCGTACGTAAGCAATATTTTTCAATTTGTTTGAAAGAATTGGTTAAAATCTGTAGGTTTTCTTAATTTATGGGGAGTAGGAGGGAAGAGGAGGTGGTTTTTGGGTGGAAAAGGGGAGAGGGATTATGTTTTGGTAAACATAATGTCTATAGTATTTTTCTGTTTGTCTTAAAGTATATGTGTGCCAATTTCCATCAAAATCGGATAAAATCTGTGGGTTTTTTAAATTATGGGATTGCAAGGGGGAAGAGGGGGTGGTTTTGGGGTAGAAGGGATGAGAGGGATTGTGTTTCTGTAAAATTAATGTCTACAGAAATTTTCTATTTTATTAATAGTACTAGCTGACCCGGCAATGCTTTCGCTATTGCTAGACTTGAGGTAGATTAAATGAATACATTTGAACGTTGGTATTTAGTATAGATTAGATATTACATACAGTGCCTTGAAAAGGAATCAATTGTTTGGTTTCATAACATGTTTACCCAAGTGCTTTAGGATTTTTTGTTTTTCCGTCAGGAGTGTACACGAATAATTCAGATGGTATCCCAACGCAGTGAGCAAGCCACATACAGTTGTCCATGAGAGAAGCATGGATTTTCCAAATTTAGACCACACACTTGTAATAATTGTACCTGTGCCTTGTTTATGTTCATTGCAAATGCGAGTCACACTGGAAATACCAAACGTTTTTAACTCGAACGGCATTTCTGTTGTAATCATTGGGATGCGTGGCAACAGTACATCTTCTCCTTCAAAATCGGATAAAATTTGTGTGTTTTTTAAATTATGGGGTAAAAGGGGATGGTTTTGGGGTAGAACGGATTGGGTTTTTGTAAAACTAATGTCAACAGTATTTTTCTATATTTTTAATAGTTTGTGTGTGCAAAATTTCTTCGAAATCTGATAAAAGTGTGGGTTTGTGTAAAAATTAAGGGTGGGAAGGGGGAAAGGAGATGCGTTTTTGGAAACCAAATGTAGGCTGTATTTTTCTGTTTGTTTTACAGTATACATGTGCAAATTTCCGTAGAAATCGGATAAAAGCTGTAGGTTTTTTAAAATTATGGGGTGTTATTGGGAGGAGAGGGTGGTGTTTTGGAAATTTTATTTCTTAGGAACCATCCCGGACAACTCGCTAAAGTTTCACCATAATCGGTCCCCGGAAATGCTTTGCTATTTCTAGACTTGAGTTCACATATAGATTAAATGAATACATTTGAAAGTTTGTATCTAGTAAAAATGAGATATTTATGTATAAATTATAATTACTGTTTCATTCAATTTCTAGTTTATTGCAATGGTCTTGGATATGTAATGTTTTTGGTGATTCCAGTTACACTGGCAAAGATTAAGGGGATGTAAAGAGAAGGATGGGTTGTATTTTTGGAAACCATATTTAGGCAGTATTTTTCTGTATATTTTATAGTATACATGTGCAAATTTCCATCAAAATCGGATAAAAGATGTGGGTTTGTCTTAAATTAGGGAGACGTGAAGGGGATGAGGGGGTGAAACTATATGTAGGTAGTACTTTTCAATTCGTTTTAAAGTACAGTAGGACTCCAATTATCCGAACTCCGATTATCAAAATCGCTGATTATCCGAATCGCTTTTTTAATTAAAACGGAAACGTACTGCGATTCAAAAAAATAATGATTCTTCCTACATACCACATGAAACTACTCACTGTCAAGCGGATGAGCGACTTTGCTGCTATAAAACAGATGACTACAGTCAAACAGCTTACTTTGACAGAGATGTTCAGCAAGCAATTACTTTTATTTACAGTATGGTATGTACTGTACTAACATACAACACTTGTAACTACGCTTAACATGTAAAAGTGTTGCCGTTCAATAAATTAAAAGCTCTTTTCCTTTAAATATAGTTTTTTTCTCCCATTTTCAACATACATACAGTAATTAATTAAAATCGACTCTTTTTCGGAAAAAATATAATTATCAGAATTTTCGATTATCCGAATGGGGTCCGGTCCCAATTGATTCGGATAATTGGGGTTCTACTGTACACATGTGCAAATTTTGGTCTAAATATGATTAAATCTGGGTATGTTTAAATTAAGGGTTGTAAAGTGATGGAGGGGGTGGTTATTCGGAATTTTTGTTTGTTAGGAACCTTCATCCGAGGCGCACTCGACAACTCACAAAGGTTTCACAGTAATCGGATAAATATTGTGAGTTTCAATAAAAATCATTGGAAATTCAGAGGGGAGGTGGTAAAAGGGGAGAGGGATGGACTTTGGCAAAGTCATTATTTTTCTGTTTGTCTTACAGTATACGTAAGCAAAGTTCCTTCAAAATCGGGTTACATTTCTAGCTTTATATAAGAGACATTCGCAAAAATTTAAGGGATGTAAAAGAGAAGAGGGGTTGGATTCTTGAAACCATATGTAGACAGTATTTTTCTGTTTGTATTAAAATATATCTGTGCCAATTTCCATCAAAATTGGATAAAATCTGTGTGTTTTTTAAATTATGGGGTGCTAGGGGGAAGAGGGGGGGTTGTTTTGGGGTAGAACGGGTGAGAGGGGTTGGGTTTTTGTAAAACTAATGTCTACTGTATTTGTCTAATTTTTTTTATAGTATATGCGTGCAAAGTTCCTTCCAAATCTGATAAAAAGTGTGGGTTTGTGTAAAATTTAAGGGGTGGGAAGGGGGAAAGGGGATGCGTTTTTGGAAACCAAATGTAGGCAGTATTTTTCTGTTTGTTTTAAAATACATGTGTTCAAATTTCCATCAAAATCGGATAAAATATGTAGGTTTTTAAATTATGGGGTGTTATGGGGAAGAGGAGGTGGTTTTTTGGAAATTTTATTTCTTAGGAACCATCCCGGGCGCACACTTTACAACTCACCAAAGTTTTACAGTAATCGGATGAACGGTTTAGTAGCGCATAGAGGAGATACAAAGAAAAGTACATTCATTAAGGGGGTGGGAAGGGGGAGAGGGGTTGTATTTTGGGAAACCATGGGTATGCAGTATTTTTCTGTTTGTTTTAAAGTAAATGTGTGCCAATTTCCATCAAAATCGGATAAAATCTGTTGGTTTTTATAAATTATGGGGTGCAAGGGGGAAGAGGGGATGGTTTTGGGGTAGAAATGGTGAGAGGTAAAACTAATGTCTACAGTATTTTTCTATTTTTTTAATAGTATATGCATGCAAAGCTCCTTCGAAATCTGATAAAAAGTGTGGGTTTGTGTAAAAATTAAGGGGTGGGAAGGGGGAAAGGGGATGCGTTTTTGGAAACCAAACATAGGCAGAATTTTTCTGTTTGTTTTAAAGTATATGTGTTCAAATTTCCATCAAAATCGGATAAAATCTGTAGGTTTTTTCAATTATGGGGTGTTATGGGGAAGAGGGGGTGGTTTTTTGGAAATTTTATTTCTTAGGAACCATCCCAGCGGCACACTTGAAAAATCACCAAAGTTTTACCGTAATCGGATGAACGGTTTAGTAGCGCATAGAGAAGATACAAAGAAAAGTACATTCATTTAGGGGGGTGGGAAGGGGGAGAGGGGTTGTATTTTTTGAAACCATATGTAAAAAGTTTTTTTCTGTTTGTTTTAAAGTATATCTGTGCCAATTTCCATCAAAATCGGATAAAATCTGTGTGTTTTTTAAATTATGGGGTGTTAGGGGGTAAGAGGGGGTGGTTTTGGGGTAGAACGGGTGAGAGGGGTTGGGTTTATGTAAAACTAATGTCTGCAGTATTTTTCTATTTTTTTAAATGGTATATGCGTGCAAAGTTCCTTCGAAATATGATAAAAAGTGTAGATTTGTGTAAAAATTAAGGGGTGGGAAGGGGGAAAGGGGGTGCGTTTTTGGAAACCAAATGTAGGCAGTGTTTTTCTGTTTATTTTAAAGTATATGTGTGCAAATTTCCGTACAAATCGGATAAAATCTGTAGGTTTTTAGATTATGGGGTGCTATGGGGAAGAGGGGGTGGTTTTTTGGAAATTTTATTTCTTAGGAACCATCCCGGACGCGCACTCGACAACTCACCAAAGTTTCACCAGTAATCGGACGAACGGTTTAGGAGCGCATAGAGGACAAACAGACAGACAGACAGACGACAGACAGACAGATATTGATTTTTATATAATAGACTAGCTGACCCGGCAATGCTTCGCTATTGCTAGACTTGAGGTAGATTAAATGAATACATTTGAACGTTTGTGTTTAGTAAAGATTAGATATTTATGTATAAATTGTACTTACTGATTCATTCAATTTCTAGTTTATTGCAATGGTCTTGGATATGTAATGTTTTTGGTGATTCCAAAAATTAAGGGGATGTAAAGCGAAAGAGGGGTTGTATTTTTGGAAACCATATTTAGGTAGTATTTTTCTGTATATTTTATAGTATACATGTATCAATTTCCATCAAAATCGGATAAAAGATGTGGGTTTGTCTAAATTAGGGAGACGTGAAGGGGATGAGCGGGGTGAAACTATATGTAGGCAGTACTTTTCAATTCGTTTTAAAGTATACGTGTGCAAATTTTGGCCTAAATATGATTAAATCTGGGTATGTTTAAATTAAGGGTTAGAAAGTGCTGGAGGGGGTGGTTATTTCTGAATTTTTATTTCTTAGGAACCTTCTCCGACGCGCACTCGACAACTCACAAAGGGTTTCACAGTAATCGGATAAAACTTGTGGGTTTCAATAAAAAATCATTGGAAATTGAGAGGGGAGGTGGTAAAAGGGGAGAGGGATGGACTTTGGCAAAGACATTATTTTTCTGTTTGTTTTAAAGTACACGTAAGCAAAGTTCCTTCAAAATCGGGTTACAATGCTAGCTTTAAATAAGAGACATTCACAAAAATTTAAGGGATGTAAAAGGGAAAGAGGGGTTGGATTTTTGAAACCATATGTATTGAGTATTTTTCTGTTTGTTTTAAAATATATCTGTGCCAATTTCCATCAAAATCTAATAAAATCTGTGTATTTTTTAAATTATGGGGTGCTAGGGGGAAGAGGGGGTGGTATTGGGGTAGAACGGGTAGGAGGGGTTGGGTTTTTGTAAAACTAATGTCTACAGTATTTTTCTATTTTTTTAATGGTATATCCGTGCATAGTTCCTTCGAAATCTGATAAAAAGTGTGGGTTTGTGTAAAAGTTAAGAGGTGGGAAGAAGAAAAGGGGATGCGTTTTTGGAAACCAAATGTAGGCAGTATATTTTTCTTTGTTTTAAAGCATATGTGTTCACATTTGCATCAAAATTGGATAAAATCTGTAGGTTTTTAATTATGGCTTGTTATGGGGAAGAGGGGGTGGTTTATTGGTAATTTTTTTTCTTAGGAACCATCACGGACGCACACTTGACAAATCACCAAAGTTTTACCGTAATCGGATGAACGGTTTAGTAGCGCATAGAGAAGATACAAAGAAAAGTACATTCATTAAGGGGGTGGGAAGGGGGAGGTGTTTTTTTTTTTTAAACCATTTGTAGACAGTATTTTTCTGTTTGTTTTAAAGTATATCTGAGCCAATTTCCATCAAAATCGGATAAAATCTGTGTGTTTTTTAAATTATGGGGTGCTAAGGGGAAGAGGGGGTAGTTTTGGGGTAGAACGGGTGAGAGGGGTTGGGTTTATGTAAAACTAATATCTACAGTATTTTTTTTTTTTTTAATAGTATATGCGTACAAAGTTCCTTCGAAATCTGATAAAATGTGTGGGTTTGTGTAAAAGTTAAGGGGTGGGAAGGGGGAAAGGTGATGTGTTTTTGGAAACGAAATGTAGGCAGTATTTTTCTATTTGTTTTTAAGTATATGTTTTGAAATTTCCATCAAAATCGGATAAAATCTGTAGGTTTTTTCAATTGTGGAGTGTTATGGGGAAGAGGGGGTGTTTTTTTTGGAAATTTTATTTCTTAGGAACCATCCCAGCGGCACACTTGAAAAATCACCAAAGTTTTACCATAATCGGATGAACGGTTTAGTAGCGCATAGAGAAGATACAAAGAAAAGTACATTCATTTAGGGGGGTGGGAAGGGGGAGATGGGTTGTATTTTTTGAAACCATATGTAAACAGTTTTTTTTCTGTTTGTTTTAAAGTATATCTGTGCCAATTTCCATCAAAATCTGTTAAAATCTGTGTATTTTTTTAAATTATGGCGTGCAAGGGGGAAGAGGGGGTGGTTTTGGGGTAGAACGGATGAGAGGGGTTGGGTTTATGTAAAACTAATGTCTGCAGTATTTTTCTATTTTTTTAAATGGTATATGCGTGCAAAGTTCCTTCGAAATATGATTTGGCTATGCAACCAATGTGAAACATACAAATGTACACAATATATACAGGGAAAAGAACATTGGCAGCAGTCGCAAATTGAAACCAAGTTGTTTCAGTCAGTCCAAGAAGGAAGGTGAACATATTTGTTGCTTAGAGAGCTTTCCTTATGTTATGCTCATCAGTCTGGGAAGGAACTGTGCAGTCACAGACAGGTGAATCCCAAAGTCTCCATTTATAGAGAATTGTGTTGTATTTCACATACCCTATTCTTATGTAGTTTAGTTTAACTCACTGGTCTATGTTCAGATGGAATCCCAGAATTTCAATTGTTGTATCAAGTCATACTAAGACAGTAGACGTTGCGCCTCACAGAACATGCCAGCTTATCACAGCTTGCCTCAGACCATTGTGAGCAAAGTGGAGATAGTAGATGGCATCGTCCCTGGAGACAAGTTGCCACTAGCATGGCAAGGCTTAGAGTGAATGAAGATGTTCGACACCCTCTACATGGCTATACACCAGCGCCATTGAGACTAAAGTCCCAATCAAGCTTCCTGCGGACTCCAAAGCCACTAAATGGAGCACCAAGCAAGGAAAGAATATTTACTTAGGAGAAGAGAGGGAGATATCGAGTAGATCAGGCCGAAAGAGGGTCTACCACCAGGGCCTGAACAACCATGGTCCATACGGAAGTCACTAAATAGGCTTTGAGTTGGAGTTGGTTGTTCCAAAGAAACTGTTGTCTCACGGGGATCAGCCAGATACCATGTTCATGTGGGGGGAGAGTAACCAAGATACATCAATTGTCTTGTCCACAAATTGGAATGAATGTATCCCAATTTGTCTTCCAATCAGCTGCTGACAAAGCGATTGCATTGGCAGAAAAACTGCCTCATATTTTATGCTGTCATCAACATGAGAAGAAGAAGAAGACTTGTTCGATCTTGGATATCTTGGGGTTTCACAGTTGCAGAGTTACAGCTTTGTCACCATTTTTCCTTGACACTTAAGCCAAATACATCACACCATAATGGATTCGTAGATTTAAGATGAGTGGGGGACAGGTCATTAAGGATCTCGTTGATTAGGGGATTCTCGAGATGTTCAGGGTGATGTAACTTTCTCCACACATATGCCATGGTTTCTTGTCATCTTACCTTTGGTTGTATGCTGCGATGACATTTAACCAGGAGACAAGGGAAGATTTTAGTGTGGCAGTTATGATTCGCATACATTCGTGTATTTTTCTAATTGCTTCTCTGCATGTAAAATACCATACTTTTTATTTTATTTTTTTTTACGTGAGATGAAGCTACACATGGTTGGCAAATAA
>JARYHS010008402.1:0-34792 GCA_031002005.1 Vandiemenella viatica
CGCTGTTGTGATCAAAAGGTGACTCTGTGCTACTACTACAAACAAACGCCAGTTATCTGTGATCTATAGTTTTCGCTGAAAAGTGATACACCATAACACTTTTGTCTTTGGCAGAAGTATGAAACTGCCACAGGTCGACCACTTTCAACCCCCATTTCTCCCACACCCCCATAGTTACCGACATCTAACAACCATAGTGTACTACATGAGATACGATTCTACTACCAAACATAAACACCAATGCTCTATGCTATGTAGTTGTGGCAGAAAAGTGACATATGCGGAGACAGTCGAAATACGAAAATATACTTGGTCGGCCACTAACAACCACCATATCTACCACAGTACCACAGTTTCTGAAATTCGGCTGCTATTGTGATCGAATGGTGACTCTGTGCTACTACTACACACAAACGCCAGTTATCTGTGATATATAGTTTTCGCTGAAAAGTGATACACCATGACACTTTTGTCTTTGGCAGAAGTATGAAATTGCCACAGGTCGATCACTTTCAACCCCCATATCTCCCACACCCCAATAGCTACCGACATTTAACAACCATAGTGCACTACATGAGATACGATTCTACTACCAAACACAAACACCAATGCTCTATTCTATGTAGTTGTGGCAGAAAAGTGACATAAGCGGAGACAGTCGAAATACGAAAATATCCTTGGTCGGCCACTTGCAACCACCATATCTACCACAGTACCACAGTTTCTGAAATTCGGCCGCTGTTGTGATCAAAAGGTGACTCTGTGCTACTACTACAAACAAACGCCAGTTATCTATGATCTATAGTTTTCGCTGAAAAACGATACACCATGACACTTTTGTCTTTAGCAGAAGTATGAAACTGCCACAAGTCGACCAATTTCAACCCTCAATTCTCCCACACCCCCATAGTTACCGACATCTAACAACCATAGGGCACTACATGAGATACGATTCTACTACCAAACATAAACACCAATGCTCTATGCTATGTAGTTGTGGCAGAAAAGTGACATATGCAGAGACAGTCGAAATACGAAAATATCCTTGGTCGGCCACTTGCAACCACCATATCTACCACAGTACCACAGTTTCTGAAATTCGGCCGCTGTTGTGATCAAAAGGTGACTCTGTGCTACTACTACAAACAAACGCCAGTTATCTGTGATCTATAGTTTTCGCTGAAAAGTGATACACCATAACACTTTTGTCTTTGGCAGAAGTATGAAACTGCCACAGGTCGACCACTTTCAACCCCCATTTCTCCCACACCCCCATAGTTACCGACATCTAACAACCATAGTGTACTACATGAGATACGATTCTACTACCAAACATAAATACCAATGCTCTATGCTATGTAGTTGTGGCAGAAAAGTGACATATGCGGAGACAGTCGAAATACGAAAATATACTTGGTCGGCCACTAACAACCACCATATCTACCACAGTACCACAGTTTCTGAAATTCGGCTGCTATTGTGATCGAATGGTGACTCTGTGCTACTACTACACACAAACGCCAGTTATCCGTGATATATAGTTTTCGCTGAAAAGTGATACACCATAACACTTTTGTCTTTGGCAGAAGTATGAAATTGCCACAGGTCGATCACTTTCAACCCCCATATCTCCCACACCCCAATAGCTACCGACATTTAACAACCATAGTGCACTACATGAGATACGATTCTACTACCAAACACAAACACCAATGCTCTATTCTATGTAGTTGTGGCAGAAAAGTGACATATGCGGAGACAGTCGAAATACGAAAATATACTTGGTCGGCCACTTAGCAACCACCATATCTACCACAGTACCACAGTTTCTGAAATTCGGCCGCTGTTGTGATCGAAAGGTGACTCTGTGCTACTACTACAAACAAACGCCAGTTATCTATGATCTATAGTTTTCGCTGAAAAACGATACACCATGACACTTTTGTCTTTGGCAGAAGTATGAAACTGCCACAATGTCGACCAATTTCAACCCTCAATTTCTCCCACACCCCCATAGTTACCGACATCTAACAACCATAGGGCACTACATGAGATACGATTTTACTACCAAACACAAACACCAATGCTCTATGCTATGTAGTTGTGGCAGAAAAGTGACATATGCGGAGACAGTCGAAATGCGAAAATATACTTGGTCGGCCACTTACAACCACCATAACTACCACAGTACCACAGTTTCTGAAATTCGGCCGCTGTTGTGATCGAAAGGTGACTCTGTGCTACTACTACACACAAACGCCAGTTATCTGTGATCTATAATTTTCGCTGAAAAACGATACACCATGACACTTTTGTCTTTGGCAGAAGTATGAAACTGCCACAAATCGACCAATTTCAACCCTCATTTCTCCCACACCCCCATAGTTACCGACATCTAACAACCATTGGGCACTACATGAGATACGATTCTACTACCAAACACAAACACCAATGCTCTATGCTATGTAGTTGTGGCAGAAAAGTGACATATGCGGAGTCAGTCGAAATGCGAAAATATCCTTGGTCGGCCACTTACAACCACCATAACTACCACAGTACCACAGTTTCTGAAATTCGGCCGCGGTTGTGATCGAATGGTGACTCTGTGCTACTACTACACACAAACGCCAGTTATCTGTGATCTATAGTTTTCGCTGAAAAGTGATACACCATGACACTTTTGTCTTTGGCAGAAGTATGAAACTGCCACAAATCGACCAATTTCAACCCTCATTTAACCCACACCCCCATAGTTACCGACATCTAACAACCATAGGGCACTACATGAGATACGATTTCTACTACCAAACACAAACACCAATGCTCTATGCTATGTAGTTGTGGCAGAAAAGTGACATATGCGGAGACAGTCGAAATGCGAAAATATACTTGGTCGGCCACTTACAACCACCATAATCTACCACAGTACCACAGTTTCTGAAATTCGGCCGCTGTTGTGATCGAAAGGTGACTCTGTGCTACTACTACACACAAACGCCAGTTATCTGTGATCTATAGTTTTCGCTGAAAAGTGATACACCATGACACTTTTGTCTTTGGCAGAAGTATGAAATTGCCACAGGTCGATCACTTTCAACCCCCATATCTCCCACACCCCCATAGCTACCTGTAATCTAACAACCATAGTGCACTACATGAGATACGATTCTACTACCAAACACAAACACCAATGCTCTATGCTATGTAGTTGTGGCAGAAAAGTGACATATGCGGAGATCAGTCGAAATACGAAAATATCCTTGGTCGGCCACTTTCAACCACCATATCTACCACAGTACCACAGTTTCTGAAATTCGGCCGCTGTTGTGATCGAAAGGTGACTCTGTGCTACTACTACACACAAACGCCAGTTATATGTGATCTATAGTTTTCGCTGAAAAGTGATACACCATGACACATTTGTCTTTGGCAGAAGTCGAAACTGCCACAGGTCGACCACTTTCAACCCCCGTATCTCCCACATCCCCATAGCTACCGACATCTAACAACCACAGTGCACGACAGGAGAGACGATTCTACTACCACACACAAACACCAAAAGTCTATGTTATGTAGTTGTGGCAGGAAAGAGAAGTATACGGAGATACGAATTTTTGGTCGAAATATGAAAACGCCCTGCACTGGCCAACTTTAATCATTATATCTCCCACATCCCCACAGCAATCGGCATTCGGCGAACGTTGTGCACGACAGGAAACTCCATGCTACTTCCACCCACAAACATCAGTGATCTGTGCTAGGTAGTGGTGGCTGAATAGTGAAATATAGGAAAAAACACGTCTATTTTTATATATATATAAGATTTAATGCCATTCGACATCTAGGCCATACAGCCAGCCCGATAGTATATTTTTCCAGCTAATTAGACACACCACAGGACGGACATGACATTGACAGACACAACACTTAAACACCCATGCCCGCGGCCGGACTCGAACCGGCGACCTTCGGCACGCGGAGCAGCACTCTAGCCCCTACGCTCCCGTGGCAGGCGCAGTTCCATTATTTACCGTGATGAAAGCGGCCGGATTAGGAATAAAATTAATATTACACGGTATATCAGAAGGTATTGGGATTCCTACTTTAATTTTTAAGTTCACTGGTTCCATTGCTTCTGTCGTCATTAATTCAGTAGATGTTACAATTATATCGCTATGTAAACTACAACCAATAGGCTATATTACAAAATCAAGGTAACGAACATTATGTGCCAACAAGTCTATCTAGTTAAGTAACTGCAGAGTGGAAACCTTGATATTCTGTTTGAGGCACGGTTATATACTATATTAAAAATAAAATTGTAATAATCAGTATGATTAAGTGTTGGTCGATGAACTGCACAGAAATTATATTAATATCAGCCTCTAGCTTCTGTAAGGCATGAGCTGTATGGTTCGGCTTTTTCAATATCCTATTGCTGAAAAATCAAGTAAGAGGGGAGGGGGAGTTTGATTTCAGTTTACGGAAAATAAGACGTTATTTTGAAGTTATCGTTTCTGTGGTTTTGCGTGCTGTAATGTTACTTCTGATTCCACAATAAATGTTTACAGAGAATATAAATTTTATACAAATGATAACTGTGTTGCTCAGTCCAAACCTAGTTTTATGTAACAAAAAATTGAATGTGTAGTCATCAGGAATGGATAGATTAACGATTTCTGTTTCTTTAAGGTTTCAAGGCAGTCACGATTCAGTGAGACAGAACAGAAAAATAGTATTCCGGAAGACTGGTTCCACAATATAAACTTTTCCTCGTATAAATCGGCCTGGCTGTATTCTAATGTGTCGTCATCAGGCTCAGTGGCGTAGCTAGGTCAACAAGGGCCCCGGTGCAAAAAATTTATTTTCGGCCCTCAGGCCAGACGGGCGACCTTTTTTTTGCTTTGTGTGCTGGTAGGGGCCCCCTGAACTGAGGATGAGGGCCCTTGAATTATTCTTTAGGGGCCCCTGAGCAGTGGTTGGGGCCCCCCTGAGCACAGCAAGGGCCCTTAGTGAGGGGCTCTTGTACTCTCAGGGGCCCCTTAGGCGACGGTAGAGCTAAAAAAAAAAAAAAAAAAAAAGGTCGCCAGTTTGCCGTGAAGCTCGTGGGGCCCTCTAAACTGCGCTTGAAGGCCCCTAGAGATGCGCTTTGGGGCCCCTTGAGGTATGCTTGGGGGCCCCCTGAGCGTGAGGGCCCCGGTGCACTGCACCGCCTAGCCCCATAGTAGCTACGCCCCTGATCAGGCTGCTTCACGAACTTGAACGAATTTTACCGATAGCGTTTGCTGTGCAAAATTTGATTACTTTTAGGGCGTAAGGACAGACACCACCCTCAATAAATAACAGATTTGTCAGCACGGTCTTCATGCGCGATTTCGTCATGTAACACGTATTTCAAACAGGACCACCAGGCATTCCGCAGATATTGAGATGCAGCTTTATGTTATTCCATACCAGTAATTTTAATTGCCATCACACACAGTGATATCGTTTGTGTTAATAAACGTGTCTCAAGTGGTGAGTAAAAAAAGAAAAAAGTAAGAATTTGTTACATGTGCTATCAAAAATATTAAACATGAAATATGACAATGTATCTTAATGTATAATGGATGTTTGAAACTCTCAAAACTGTTGATGGAAATATATGGTACAGGACATAAAGCGTTTAGGCCTCTGACTATCAGTCACCTGATGTTACGCTCTTCAATTACCTAAATTTTTATGTTACCAGTGACCTATGACACACAATAATTCCTTCGAGACTATTTCAGAAATGCAGCCCAACAGAAATGATTTACTTTTCAGATTGTTCAGACGAGTATTTTACATAGTTTTTTCACAAACGAAATATCTTGATATTTGCGGATTTATCTTATTGGCAAAATTGATTTCATCTTTTATAGTAATACATGGGAGAGGAATCTTCAGTTTCACTGGTAAATAAACACATAAAAATATTCGCCCGAACAGGGACTTGAACCCTGGACCCTTAGGTTAAAAGCCTAATGCTCTACCGACTGAGCTATCCGGGCTACATTGCTTATGGTGCTAAACTTAGTATATAAAGAATTCGCTGCTACTCATTGTGTGATAATGGTATGTTCGTGTAGTAATCAAAATCATACAACTAGTTAAGTAGTTCAGATGAAATCAATTCACTTAGCTTTATTTGCTAACTTTTGAAGTGTTTGAAATAATTTGATTAAAATTACAACATGAAGATAGAATCTGTAATAATATAAATACAGAAGATCGGAACTGAAATTGAAGAGTAGTGAGATTAATTTATTCTCTCTTTTTTTTTTAGTTTAATTTTTTGCATAAATATTTCACCCCTTTTCTGTTTCAGTTTATCTTTTAATGTACGCTCGATCGTGATTTATGAATGATCAGATTGTGTTATCTATTATTCTGAAATATTTTTTGTTATGATAATGTTTAAAATTCTTTTTATACTATTGTAAATATGTAATGGGTCTGTGTCTATATATTGAACATATTTTTAAAAAAGAAAAAAATGTTTGGCGTCGGCTATTTGCATCTCCCTACGGCCAAAACAAGTGTGTTTAGAATGTTTGACTACTGTCCTGGTATCAAACAAAACTTGCTGAATTGATTTTGACGTGGCTTTCATAGTTCGGAAACTTAGGGACTGACTTAGCGTCTGCGGTGTCAGCTGGAGGCGGAAGAGGAAATTGAAATCTATTCTGAGGATCAAAAATTATTTTTTGTTGAGAGCAAGGGCGTAGCCAGGTACGGGCAGGGGGGGGCAGCTGCCCCCCCCTAGCTGGACGCGGGTTTGCGCTCGATCAGGGTTCTGCCGAACCGAAGAGTAAACAATGTTAAGTAACTTTCAAAAATTAATTCGTTCGATTTAAACCTGCTATCTACTGCTATTTGCGGGAAAACAGACGTTAGCGAGGGCGGGGCAGCACAACGGGCCACGTACGGCGCTGCTGACGACTCTTAGATCGGTTACACACTGGGCGGTTTCGGCCGCGGCGGAAAGTTTTCCGTCGCCGTCGTTCCAGTAGTGGCGCGAGGGATCAAATGGGAGCTTACACACTGGGCTTACACCCACGACAGAGCTGCCGTCGACGGCAGGTATGCAGCCATGCGCTGCCACTACATTCGACGGTAATTTCACCGCCCCATCCAGACAGTGGCCCATGTGGTCAAATAGGCGCTTGCACAATCGGCGATTTTTTAACCGCTTGTGCGCTTTCAGTCTGTTAAAGTTTACATTTTTTTAATTTAAAAATCGTAATATATGTTAAGTGATGATGGATACTGATCTTCTCATTTCGTTAGCAGTTTTAAGAGATAAAACTATCGATTCTTTTAAAGATCGGAACGCTACCAGGAACGCTGAACTCGAGAAGCGCACCAAAGAAGGTGAAACTGGCCTCACTATAAAATACATCAATGGAGTGCCCAAAATAGTGAAAAGTGCAAAAAACTAATTAAATCCAATGGAAAAACCAACATAAATATGTACTATCAAAATATTAATGGAATTCGGACAAAACTTAAAGAATTAAGATTAGCCCTAGCTACATGTACTTATGATATCATTATACTTGCTGAAACCAATCTTTCTCCAGATATTTCTAATGCTGAACTTGGATTCACAAATCACTCTGTGTACAGGAGTGATAGGTCCTCTCAAACTAGTTCTAAAGAGAGTGGTGGTGGTGTACTTGTGGCAGTGAACAACAGAATGCTTTCTAGATGTATTAGAACAATGTCTCCACTATCAGTGGAGTCTATATTTTTATCAATTGATCTGTTGCATGATACACACATTTTGCTGAGCAGTGTATATATCCCGCCCAGTAAGCCTCTCGATGTATATGCCAACTACTGCCAGGTGGTGGAAGAAGTGATAGCCGACCAACAGGTAGAACCATCACATGTGATTCTGGTTGGTGATTTTAACATCCCACATGTTGACTGGATAAAAAAAGAACCACATTTTCCCTCTGCCTCTCCTCGAATGCTTTGTGAGCTAGCTTGTTTATTGGATGTTGAACAGTGTAACCATGTCTTAAATTCTAGGGGTGTGTTATTGGATTTAGTATTTGCCTCTTCCAATGTCACTGTCAAGGAAGACACCTGCCCTTTGTTGCCTATTGATATCCAGCATCCAGCATTGAATATTATTCACCCTGTAGAATCTACCTTGCCTGACCACCAGTGCACTTTTGTTCCTGATTTTGCAAGGTGTAATCTTGGAGAAGTTTTTGATGAACTTCTTTCTATGGACCTATCCAATTTTGAATCCCTTGACTTATCCACCGATACTGACAATCTGTTCATAAAATTCACTGACATATTGAAGTCAATTGTGCTCAAGTATACACCACTGAAAAAAACTGGAATGTCAAAATTCCCATGTTGGTTCTCTACAGAGCTTATACAATTGGTCATAGAAAAGAAAAGACTCCACAAAGCTTACAAGCAGACCTTTGATTATGAGTACTATGTCCTGTTCTCAAAATTGAGAGATCAATCCCGTGTCTTATCCAAAAAATGCTTCAATGACTATGTTGAACATGTGCAATGTACTATTCCTGGCAATCCCAAATTATTCTGGAATTTCATCCGTAACACTAGCAAAGCTGAAGGAGCACCAAGCACGTTAACATTTAATAATCACTTCACTTCCCACCCACAGCAAATGTGTGATCTGTTTGCACAATACTTCTCTTCAGTATTTACACCTCCATCTTCGTCTACTTCCAATATCCATTTCAGTACTAGTAATAGTCTGAGTACACTTGCAGTCACTGATGAAGATGTTTATAAAGCATTGGGCAAGCTAGACTGTTCAAAGAGTTGTGGCCCTGACCAAATACCACCTAATGTTTTGAAATACTGTAGAGTCTTGCTTTGCCATCCTTTAAAATACTTGTTTAACAGGTCTCTAAAGTCAGGAATTTTTCCAGATGTATTTAAGCTTGGCCATGTTGTTCCTGTGCATAAATGCGGATCGAAGGAAGATGTTAAGAATTATAGACCTATTGTTATACAATCGGTGTTAGCAAAAATCTTCGAGAAGTTGGTGCTAAACAAAATCTATCCCATGTTTCGTAACATAATTACTCCAAAGCAACATGGTTTCTCTCCTGGAAAATCAACAACAACTAACCTTGTGATTCTTCAAAATGAAATAATTAGAGCATTTAGTGAGCGAAAACAACTCGATGTCATATATCTTGACTTTTCAAAGGCATTTGATAAAGTTAGCCATCCCCACCTTCTTACTAAGTTGAAGGAATATGGCATAGTTGGTAAATTATTGGAGTGGTTTTGTAGCTACCTCAGCAACAGAAGGTTGATTGTAAAGGCTTTTGGCTCATTGTCATCTGCTTTCGCAGCAACTTCTGGAGTACCTCAGGGTTCACACCTAGGACCATTGCTGTTCAATATATTCATAAATGATTTAGTTAGTATTTTTGCCAGTTGCCTTTTCTTTGCAGATGACATTAAGATTTTCAAGAAAATCATTACTCGAGATGACTGCTTAGATCTTCAGAATTGCTTAAAAGCTATTGTGAAATGGTGTCAACAAAACAGTATGCAACTTAATGTTAATAAATGTTCCTGCATTACTTTTCACCGCACTAAATCGGCATTACATTTTGAATATGAAATGGAAAATCAGCTACTGAATCGCTGCACAACTGTAAGAGACCTAGGAGTTCTTCTGACGTACAATCTCAGTCCAGAAGAACATGTCCACAACATATGTGCCAAGGCCTCCAAGTGCCTGGGCTTATTGGCACGCACTTCCAGATTTATTAATAATATTCAGACACTCAGGCTCTTGTACTGTGCCCATGTCAGACCCATACTTGAGTATTGCAGCGTTGTATGGTCGCCTCATCAGATCACACTAATTAACACATTCAGAATCTTCAAAATAAGTTCTTAAGGCTTATAGGTTGTCGCATGGGCTTTCATTACAAAGACGTTCCGTTGGTTGCTGTTGGAACCTACCTTGGCCTCCATCCTTTGGAGTCGAGACGGAATGTTCATGGTGTCCTTTTTCTGCATAAACTAATCTCAGGTGTTATAGACTGCCCTGAAATTCTCAGACATGTATATTTTCGTTGTCCGTCTGGTACACGGTTGAGAGAACTATTTGGTCGTAGACATCTGCGCACAAACTATGAGGCTAGCAGTGCCTTAGAACGGATACAGAGGCTAGGTAACAGAATACCTCCTGAACTTGATTTTTTCATTGACAGTGCTGCTGTTATCAAGCAAGTACTCATACGTGAGTGGAGTCAGCAATGATGGGCTTAGTCACGGTCTATTATTCCCTGCAATAATTTTTATTTTTTTTGTAGTTTTATGTTGAGTCTTATTATTAGTTTTAGAATAATTAATAATTTTCTTCTGTGAAATTGTTTTTCTAGTTTTAATAATATAAAAATATACTTGCTATTTTTTGTTATCTTCTTGTTTTCACTGTAACTAAATTGTTCATAAATAGTGGTAATTGTGTTTAATAAGTAGCTATCATAAGATATATTAATGTAAAATGGTTTTTCCGTTGGAATAAATAAATAAAAACGCTTGGAAAGAAGTGTGCCTTGAAATTAGGAATGATTTTGACGAAATTAAAAATGAGGAAAAATGCCTTTGGATAGTAAACTTTTGATCACGTATTTAAATAAATTTTTAGAGCTTCAACTAGAAGTTGAAAAATGTTGAATCACATTTTATAGAAAGATTTTGATGTTTAATACTATATAACTATGTCCTCATATCTTAGACATTTGCCAAGGAAAACTTTCAACATTCGAAATTCGTGGATCGACATTTTTTCCTCTTTTTTTTTTTTTTTCTTCTTCTTCTTTTCTTCTAACACAGCAGTGACGAATACAATGAGACAAGGTGTTCAGTAACTTCGGCATCATCTTCGCCATTTACTTTCGATGTTTCTTTGTAAAGTAATAGTTATTAAAACACTTAACAGATTACAATTTAATCACAAAAGTTTAACTAGTCGATTGTGCTTGTAAGTATAAATGCAATATAAACTCAACACTGAGATTTGATTACACAGTGAAGTATATGTATTAGTTACAAATAAATGTAAGTCTTAGCCATTATATGGCATAGTGTATGTTTCAAACTTTTCTTGTACATCTATACATATTCACCTCAAGCAGTGGCGTAGCTAGGTCAACAAGGGCCCCGGTGCAAAACATTTATTTTGGGCCCTCAGGGCAGACGGGCGACCTTTTTTATTTGCTTTGTGTGCTGGTAGGGACCCCCTGAACTGAGGATGAGGGCCCTTGAATTATTCTTTAGGGGCCCCTGAGCAGTGGTTGGGGCCCCCCTGAGCACAGCGAGGGAGTGAGGGGCTCCTGTGTTCTCAGGTTCTCAGGGGCCCTTTAGACGACGGTAGAGCCAAAAAAAAAAAGGTCGCCAGTTTGCCGTGAAGGCTCGTGGGCTCCTCTAAACTGCGCTTGAGGGCCCCTAGAGGTGCGCTTAGGGGCCCTTGAGGTATGCTTGGGGGCCCCCTGAGCGTGAGGGCCCCGGTGCACTGCACCGCCTAGCCCCATAGTAGCTACGCCCCTGACCTCAAGAAGTTTTCACCGTAATTAACATAAAATAAATATAGCGGATTGGAATTATATGAAATTAAATGTTTATTTATAGTAGGCCCATGAGAAATCTGCTTACTTCAAGGAGATTGCCATCATTTCCACACGTTAAATACAATTCATCAATTGGGTATTCCTCCTTTGAATGCCGTACTTAAGTTTCGCAAGCAACTGTTGAAATAAACATCCCAAAATAATTGAAAAACTTGCTGTCGTCGTTCCTCAAATATTCTGTTTTCCTTTGGCTTTTTCTTTTCCTATTCTATGGCTATGGAACCTTCAAAATAACAATTTTAAAACTTAACTACGAAGTAATAAACACCAAATTAATTAAATTAACAAAATGAAACTCAGTTCATCAAAAGAAAGGTACTGACGTCCGACCACGTAATCTTTTGCCAGCTTCATAGCAGCGAAAATTTTACCGCTGTAATAGCAGCAACAGTTCTACCGCCGAATATGTAAACACCTCAAATTCTGTAGGCGGCGACGGTTAAGTTTCTACTGCGGTGAAAACCGCACAGTGTGAACCGGCCTTAAGGGGTTGTGCATAAACTACGTGGCTCGGTCTAGAGAGGGAGGGGTTGGCTGGAAAGCTACGCCGGGCTACTTAAAAGAGGGGGATTTCCGAGACAGGCCACGTAGCTTTTCATTCATATCAAGATAGAGAACATACAGAAGCACGTGAATAATTATTTCCGTCATTTTATTATCCCCACTCGTAATTTATGATAGCCTGACAAGAGAAAACAGTACAAAAATGACTTCAGGAATCATTATGAGAAAAAGCTACTTGGGGGGAGGGGGAGAGACAAAAGCCACGTTGGGCTACGTGGGGGGGAGGGGGGTTCACAGGAGGCCAAAATGGAGCTACGTGGTTTATGGACGGTCCCTAAGCTGCGTATTGAGTATGAGCGGCTGCTGCGCGACCCATGTTCGAGCACGCCAAACCGATTATCCAGGCACTGTCTTATCGTGAAGCCACAGTGGACATTTCACGTGCGCGAATAGCCGCAACTTTCACTGTGATCCGACACACTGTATACTAGAAACCTAAACGAAAAATGATTTGGTGGATATAGAAATTGTATTTTAATTGAATACAGTGTGGCGAGAAACTCATGGAAGACATTAGATATGAAACCATCGAGGATATAATTAACAAATTTTACGAGATTGACAATCATAGAGTTTCTAAAATAAATAATTGAACCTGTGCACTCAATTTCGGGAGACATTTCAGTTACAGATAAACGCTGTGACTTCAAGATTTCTAGTAATTGGAGACTCGTGTACTAATGTAATCGTAGGCTTCCGCGGCCAGAGTCAGTTGATTCTTGGCTGTCCGGGTGGCGCCGCGTCATGTTCATCGTAGCCGACGTTTCGACCCTCATTCTGGGGTCTTCTTCCGCCACCCGGACGTCGTGTACTAACCTGCATTACCTTTTTCGAGAGTCAAAACAATCATTTATTTGAACAGATGTTTCTGGCGCACTATGCGAAGCTCTGAAAGAATGGTCAAAGATAAGGTAATAGCAACCGTTTAATACTATTTTTTTTTATTGCTATTCAATTTTCTGTTGCCATTCTTAACGAGAACTTACTCCTTACTTAGGTAAAAGGTATTATGTTGATTCTGTCATTTGACGATTCTATAGATTCGTTGATTGGAGTTTCAAGTGACGGTTGTGGTAGTGATGGAGGTGATACCATCTGAGTCTGATTAGGCTGCACATTTGCTATTACACAAAAAAAATTTGTCACCGTACAATTGTATTAAAAGGCGGCCGTTTTTGTTATCCATGGCAACAAACTGTCGCTGTGCCGCGCGAGCCAACTCGAACAAAGACATCCCGTCTTAACTGCGATTAAATATCGATAGATTTCAGGCTGACTCGACCCTCACACAACGCATCCGATCGTTTATACTGTGATATAACCAGAGAGCGCGCTAATTATCTGTTCTTTAAAGTAATTAATTTGTATTTTCAGTAAGGCTAACGATGGCTTTTAATATAGTATTACATACAGTATATACAAAAAGTACGACTTTTATTTAATAACTATAATTATCTGCATTCGTATGTATTTTATTTATGTTTATTACTATCAAGCGATTGTGAAAAAGTCGATATGTAAGAGCTAATTTGTGACAAAATATTTATTACTCTTATTACTTTACAGTATATTTGTCCTAGGTGCTCGGATATGAGTTGGGTCGGTACAACGGTCAAGTTGTTTCTCATTCTGTGGTCGTACCTATACTGCTACATACTGTGTTACAGCCCAGTTGCTGGGTACCTTCCTGAAAATAAATTTTCTGTAGATGCCAAAGCCACTAATTTGAAATTAAAATTTAATCATTGTTGCTTGCAGACTTACTTGCCTCTGCTAGTATAGTCTAATTAATTTGTTACTCGAACTTTCTGTCACTTTAAAAATATCCAATTATCACTTTATTTGCAAAGAATTTCATATATAGCCAGCAGCCGAGAAAGCCCTTTCCGCCTCCTCATTCGTTGGTTTGATTGATATGGTCATAAATAAAAAAAAATTTGAAAAACTTAGCAACTTTCTGCACTTTTTTGAGATCATCATATCTGGGAACACCTATGTGGAATATCCAGTGCTACGATCACGCTTTTTGCTTCAATTGTGGCGTCCAGGTCTTTGTGGTCTACGTCCGAGTGAAAGTTTTTTCTATGCTCTCAATTTCTTTCAGTGGTTTTTTTTTGGGGGGGGGGGGAAGGGTATAAAATATCGACAACTGCCAATTGTGTGCTGTGTGAAAAGTACAATTGCAGGTACGAAGGCAGAACGTTTTCCATGACGCTTGTTCCATTAGATCTTTTGCCGATAACAGCAATTTCAACAGCAACACCAAAGCCTGTCAATCGTTCCTTGACCAAACTGATGCAAGGCTCCGTGGTGCACGAACCCTGTATTCTAAGCAAGCTGATATTAAAATGTGTTTCTTTGCGGTGAACATAACCCCGGGTCCACACGCTTGGCACTTGCCGAAAACTCCAAACCTTTACAAACGCTTGGTTAATTGTGGGGAGCCGAACATTGACAGCCACACGCTTGCGAATGCGCTGGTATGTTTTGGAGAAGAAAGCGTGAGGGACTTCGATGTTGTGTTGGATATAAATTTTTGTTTAACCTATATTTATCATAAAAATTTAAACGAAAATGAAAATATAACGAGAAAGGCGGCGAAGAAGATGGTGGATGTTAAAAATCCATAGAAACCGTTCCAGGTATAATTTCATTCATTTAACTATGTTTAGTATGTAGTTTCATGTATGTATTTCATTTAATATAATTAGGGGCCTATATGAAATTATTGTTTTATAATTGAAATAGTATAATAATTATTGTATTTACAGTATTATAATGTCTATATCAATTATTTTTTGACTGCAGAAAATTTATGGAAAATAACTTTAATGAGCTACTTTATGACTTTTTATTTTGCTTATGGCTTTACGCCTTGTCAGCAACGAGGTCATTAGAGGCGGGAAAGGACATGGGGCAAGGAATGGGAAAGAATTCGGATTTGGCCTTTTTCTGAAGGAAGCATCCCGGCATTCGTCTAGAGTGATTTGGAGAAACAATGGAAACTGCAAATCTCAATGCCCGGATGAGGATTCGATCCGGCGTCCTGCCGAATGCGAGGCCAGAGCGTTAATTGCTCACCCACTACGCTCGGTGTCCACGCTTCTTTATGAGCCATCTTGATAACTTCTGCCGGAAGAGATATGCTGATTTTGAATATTAGCATTCAAGGAATGTGAAATATCGTTGTTGAACCAATTACTCATTTTTCCTGCGGCACTTCTATCACAACAAACAGGAACGCATGTCTGTCCGCCGTCAGTGCACAAAGTGTATCAAGTCCGCAGAAACGAGTAGGCACTTTACAAGCACTTGCCGCAAACTTTCTTAGATTTGTGCCAAAAAACAGACACTCGATTGGATCAGCCACAAGTGCCAGCCTACACAAGTCAAGTTAAACGCTCTATCAACACGTTTCAATTTGTGACGGCTTGACGAGGTTTAGCAAGCGTGTGGTCCCGCCTTAAATATAGGTGATTTTTTTTTTGTTTTTTTTTTTTTTGGACGTCTACTCATCAAACATTCGACGAAAATATTCGCAATTGTTTCTTGAAATATTCAAACTGAGCAATTATGTCATTTGAAAACTTTGTCATCATAGATCTTATAGAATTAGCAGAATTAGGAAATAGAAATCCACTTTTTGAAAAGAAATAACTGAAATACAATGAAGTTCAGTTTATGAGAAAAACATTTTAACACATCATATATGCACTAGATTAAGAAATATCTGTCAATAGCTGTAACCTTCTTTTTGTATTGTTTTTACTTACTCCTCAGAAACATCTCTAGTTGTATCTTTTCTGTGTGTACGATCTGGGAGCTAGTTTTGCCATAGGACGACATAACTCAAATTACAGTACTGCACACAACACAAACACACAACACACATTTGTTGCCGTGAGTCAAATGTCAACTTGAAGGATACAGTTAAACGGGGCGATACAACCGGTAAAGAACGAGTCGGACCGGAAAGTGACGACAGGGAGACACGGTGACGAAGACTGAAACATGTTTTCACCCCATTTTACGGATTGCGGATCCGCTTAGTTAGGTGCTGGATCCGCCAGACTGCCAAATGATGCCGGATCCCGCATTGCTGGATTGCAGTCCCTAGCTACATCCCAGCTAAAGTTTAAGTAAGTCATTGGTTGAAAAAAAAAAAAAAAAAAAACACGATTTTTCAGCCAATGCTACAAGTTAAAATTGATTATGAAGTCGCACTATGGTATAAACTATGGAGACAAGGGTATGACAATGGAAAATCTTAAAGAACTAGACCTTATGAAAGAGTTAAATAAGATGGAAATATTCTAGAGATCCAACTGACCTGCTTGGTGTACACAGAAAACTTTTACAAGAAAATTGTGATAAAATTGCAGATGAAGTAGCTCGAAAATTATTATTGGTATAATTATATATACTAATTAATTAAATTATAATTAATTAAAATATAATAATATTAATTAATTATTCAATTAATACAATATATATGTATTACATTAATAAAAGTTTTTTTAGCATACATATTATCAGTTTTCTCTTGCCTGCCCCCCCCTAAACAAAATCCTGGCTACGCCCTTGATTAGCACACTGCATCTTGTGAGGTTTTACAGCTGTGGGTGGCCTTCCTGACACTGCAAATCTTGGAGCTCTGCAGAACCGCTTTCAGATGGCCACAGGCTCTTTTACCAGCGACTAACTGTACGTCTGTCGACTGCTGATGCTCCATAAACTGCACATAAATGTTTGTGAATGTTTCCAACTGTTTCTTGCTCCACAGTGAGAAATTCAATGACGACATGCTGCTTATAACGTACATCACTCACAGACGAAATGTTGAACCACTGCTGCATGTATGCTATTTGTTAGAAGAAATGGAAACTTTGTTCATGCACTCTGTAAACTTCAAACAATTCCTATCTAAAGTTTCACTTTCTTACCATTGTTGGGGGCTGAGGAAGAAAATGTGGTGCATTAGTTTGTGGCCCAACCTCATATTTGTAGACCAACATGTTTTTGAGATTATGTGGTCTGCTAATACATGTTCGGGGGACATTTGGTTGATTTTCTGGCAGAAGAGTGTGCATTTCTGGAAAGGACCGAAGGAAGTTAGGCCTCTGTTGTAAGATTCAGTTGATGGAGTCAATGCCATGAGAGTACTGGCTGACAAAGGCAGGGCTATGGTTGTTTTTTAGAGATGCCAGGTGGGACTGGTTACTTGGAGAAAGGGTGATCACATGGGAGTTTTGCTTATGTAGAAGATCCGGTAACAATGGGATAGGGTTTAGGATAGTTTCTTTGATACTGGGTTGGGGGTTCAGCATCGTATCAGATGCATCTGCTACACCGAGCATGGTGGGTGAGCGGTAATGCTTTGGCCTTGCATTTTGGGTGGGACTTAATTTTCCCACTATAATAATGCATTATAGTTACTCAGCAATAGATAATGTATTCCTACATACCTCAAAATTCAGTTATACAATCAAGGCATCTACTCTGCCTGTTGTGGGATGTAACTGGCTGCCAGTTCTTACCGTATGACAGAACTGTTCAGTTTGTTTGCGTTATTATGTGTTGTAATATTGTTTTATTGTGTTTTAAGTTTGTTTCCTTAAATTGGATTAAAGTAGTGTCTTGGACACAAGTAATTAAATAATCTATTAATGGACTTTTTTGGTTTTGATGCCCATCATTATGTTAATAGGAAGTAGATCTAAGAGTAATACTTTTAAATTCAGTTAGTGATTTTAGAAATTGCTTTAATATCACTAACTGGGAACATATTTACTGTGTACAAGGTATAACTGTAAAATGCAATATTTTTGGTAACATTGTCTTAAATTACTTTGAAAGATTCTTCCCCTTTAAAAAGTGCTGTGCTTCTCAAGTAGAAGAAAAACTGTAGCATTAGAACATCATACACTTTGAAAAGAAATTTATATATTTCCACTAGGAATAGTCACAGCGCTGATATTAGAACCCATTACAAGCTGCACTGTAAAAAATTGAAGAAGATTTTCAAATAATCTAAAAGTATATGTACTACAAACATAAGATTCATGATTCTGGAAATAAAATTAAGAAATTATGGTACATTGTGGAAAAGAAAAAAGTAATCAGGAAGTCATATATTTTAAACAAAGTTCATACAAATCCAATTTTTCAATTGCCAACATATTTAATAAATATTTTTTATTGTTGCTGATAACTTGACTACCAATAATTTCCAACTATATGGATTTAATTAATGCAAGCTTCCAAGAAAAAATTGCTATTATATAAATATAAATTCAGCTACTCTAGAAGACATAAGAAAAAAGTTCTATGATGGGATTTCCTGCATGTTAATTAAACTGTGTTCCACAGAATTAAGTAATGTACTAAGTTATTTGTTTAATATATCTCAGGGTACGTTGCAAAACAAAGTGTCACTGTCGCAGGACACATTAGTGGCATACTTGGCTTTAATACAGTTCAGATTGTAACTTCTTCTATGCACAGCTGGGCAGAAAACTTTTAATCTATTAATCTTAACAAAGTTAACTAAATAGCAATAAAACTAACTTAAAAAATCATTAACATTCTACTTAACTTCCATTAAACTGAGCTTCCAGAACTTCAGTCCATTGCATTGGTAGTTATGTTATTTCATTTGTTTGAATTGCACGTCATGGCACGTTGTTACATTCAGCAAGTAGAATAGTGAACAAATTAGGTAATGGGAAGTGCAAGTTCGAGTGTGATGCATATTTAACTGTTATGCTAGGCTTGGTGTGGGTGTGAGTAGGAATGCTAGAGTTATGGAGTATTTGTATTTTATGTCTGCAAACCGGCCCTCATTACACATTTCAAATTCAGTCAGTCATTGATTTTGATATTTTTATAACTCAACTTTTTTACTTATAAGTTGCCACTTTTTAGTTTGTTTTGGTTTGGTGTTTGTCAGTGAAATAAATTAAATTGATATTTGTTACATAATTACATCATGGAAACTGAAGATCTAGAAACTGTTAGTGAAAACACCCACACTAGCAATAGTGATGATATGATTAAAAAACCTTGACTACATTTATGCAGTTATTTTTCATTTAAATCAAGATTGGAATAACATTCTATTTATGATGTATGAATGAAGGCTTTTCTGGCGTGTCTCAGCTATGTAATCTTTCCGGGTTCGATGCTGGATTGTGTGGATGAAATATGAACTTTCGGCGACAAACTCTGGCACCATCTGGTCATCACAGCTTTAGCACCAGGCCTCAATATGGCAGCATAGTTGATTGCTGAAAGCTTGTCTTTTGCCCACACAATCCATTAGTAAACCTGTGAAGATTACATTGAAATCTATTTATGAATTCAGACCGTGTTTGCCTAAACTTTTTGCAATCAAGGCTCACATTTCTAGCCTTAATAATTTAAACAACACATGAGGAGGAAGCAGACATCCAAATATTTATAGTTTGAAAAAAAAGTGATAGGAGGGTCATCTTGTTGGGAAAAGGAAACAATTCAAAGTCTTCTTCAAGTACTGTGGATTCTTCTGGTGTGATAGGAACAGACGTTTTCTTTCCATCTCTATCCTGTAATAGAAAGTTATTTTAGCGAAGCGTTGGTAAATATTTCGGCATCATAGTATCTTAAGTTGGTAAGGCATCATAAACTTTTTCATTGTCAACATGATTCCACTACATGTTTAAGAAGCTGTTTAAAAGCTGAACTCCTGTAAGAACTCAGTTTGCTGATGGCAATGGGTAGGCATATGATTGATGGTTAATTTTAAATGGAGAGCTGTAACTTGCATTAAATTTGCAAACATGTAACGCTTTAACAATTATCGAAGTTTACGTTTTATGCAGTAGATTAGCGATTAATGAAGTTAACTTTTGGATTAACTGTGGCCAGCTATGCTTCCATACTACTAAATAAATAATATGCCTGCTGATTGTCAGAAGCTCACTTCTGGTTTTATTAAAACTCAAGTAAAAGGTTCCCATGCCACCACCAACACTTTAGTTAACCAATTTAACTGTGCAAAATAATTAACTCAGAATTTCTTTACTGAAGACTTGAAATTCTCAACACACTTCAGCTTGGCCAAAACCACACCCAAAAGTCACTCCAGCCAAAACCAACTAATTTCGATACATCCCCAAAACTTGCCATAAAATCTTAATTCAAAATACCTGAATGCCATGCCAAAGTGTTCCACATCCCCTGCAATACAGCTCTGAGTATCTTTTACCAGCTTCAAAACTTCTTTCACACTTTTGAGCATAAAGTAGCACAGGCTGAAGACCTCACCAAACAGAAGGCAATCATGAAGCAAGATCTTTTATATTTTACTCGTGGCAACCGACAATGCTTCTTGAAAGTCTTAAATTTTCTAATCAATTAATCTTATTAATAATACTTCTCTTAACTATGAAAACTATAGGATGTTCCTCAATAATTTCTTAAAACATATAAACAACAGGAATCATTAAAAATTTATATCCAAAGTTGTAGTGTTGTAATATTTTAATCTGTTCTACTGTTAACATGCTTCTTTATAACATCGGGAAGTACAAAAATAGTTTAAACCCTAAAAATCCTTTACCCTGACTCAGAATAATTCTGAAACATGTTAAATCTAATGATTATACTGCTGAAAACCTGTTACGACTGAATACAGTGAATAGGGCCCTACAACAACATTTTACTGTCTCATCACAAGTACCTTCCCAGAAATGCTTAAGTGTGCTGTAGTTAAACTATTCTATGAGAAGTGTGATAAGTTACTTGTATCAAATTACCATCCTATATCATTACTAACAACGTTCTCCAAAATTTTTTACATAGCTATGTACAACTGAGTTTACCAACACCTTAGAAAAAATTCTAATTAAACAACAATTCAGTAATCAAAATGCAATTTAACAGAACAAGCTAGATTTTCATTAACTGATAATATTTTAGAAGGAATAAATGATGAATTCTTGCCATTAGGGATTTTTTTATGACGTGTCTAAAGTATTCAACTGTATGATAATGAAATTATGATACTAAATTAGTGATACAGATGGCATTGTTTATAAGTAGATTAGTTCTTACCTTTTCATTATGAAACAGAAGGTGTAAATGGAACATCTTAATGTTGCATCACGTGGTACACTGTTTTCTGAGTGAACATATTATATTAGATGTGGAGTACCTCAGGGTTCTATATTGGGGCCCCTATTGTTTTAATATATATAAATGATCTACCCCGTGTTTCACCTGAAAACTAAAAATTAGTCCTATTTGCAGAAGACACAAGGATAGGAATTAAAAATACTCCACATATTTCTACAAAACATATTTCAAATTATGTCGCTCATCTTATCAGTAAATGGTTTACAGCTAGTGATGTGTTCTTAAATTTTTGATAAAACTAAATATATGGAAATCAGTGCTTCACCTAGATTACCTCTAGGATTCACACATAATATTTGCAGGCCATTTAAGATATAGAGAGAATGAAATTTTTAAGTTTGCAAATTGAATATAATTTAAATATGAGGCTGGATGTCTCCAACATACTGAAGTGATTGGGGGCATCCCCTACAGTTTCAGCAATAAGTGATCTCGATATGAAGGAGGGAGATTGTTTTGCTTATTTTCACTCACTGAGCGTGGTGGTGTAACGGATAGCGTTCTGGCCTTGCATTCGGGAGGACGGCGGTTCGAATCCCCGTCCGGGCATCCAGATTTGGGTTTTCCATGGTTTCCCAAATCACTCCAGGCAAATGCCAGGATGCTTCCTTAAAAAGGCCATGGCCAAATTCCTTCCCATTCCTTGCCCCCAATCCTTTCCGTCTCTAAAGACCTCGCTGTTGAGAGACGTAAAGCAGTTAAAAAAAAAAAAAAAAATCATTCTTTAATGTCATATGCAACAATATTCTAGGACAATTCAGAGCCGAAAATGGGTAATAATAATTATTTGTGGGTTTAACCCTAGAACTTTGTCTAGAGAGTTGTTCAAGAAGTTAGGAATTTTAAAATAGATTGTTGAGCATGTATACAGATCAATGTCCTTTGTGGTCATGAGTTATAGTCTATTTGAAACAAATAGAAAAATACACAATTATGGCACTAAAAGTAAAAATGATCTTCACAAGCATTACAATTTATTGTAATTTGTTCAAAAAGAAGTCAGATATTTAGGAATACACATTTTCAATAAACTCCCAATGCAGCTGAAATATCTGGCTGATAATAGATTAAATTCAGCAAAAAAATTAAAGAAATTTTTAACTGACAACTTCTTCTACTCCAGCAATGTATTTATTTCTAAGGTATCTATAAAATATTTGCAGTATTTTCTTTAAATCTTATATATAGACATGAGTGTCCCTATATTTCACCCTGCAGACATGGCTAATTAATTCAGATCACTGAAGTTTGTGTGTGGTAGTAGCATAGAGTTTCCCATCAGCGCAACATTGGCCGAATGCCGGGAGCTGTGGGGGTATGGGATGTATCGTGGTTGAAAGTGGTCGACCTGGGGCACTTTCTCACATTTCGACCAAAGACGTGTGTGTCCCTATATTTCACTTTTCAGCCAAAAGTACCTAGCACAGACCAATGGTGTTTGTGTGTGGAGGTAGCATGGAGTCACCGATCATGCACAACGTTGGCTGAATGTCGGTAGTTGTGGGGGTGTGGGAGATATGGTGGTTGAAAGTACAAGTCCAGAATCATGGACATAATCATATTTTGATCAAAGAAATGTCTTTAAATTTCACTTTCCTGCCTCAACTACATAGCACAGACCACTGGTGTTTGTATGTGGTAGTAGCAGCGAGTCTCTCACTGTGCACCTTGGGGGTAGCATTTGGGAAGCTATGGGTGTGTGTGTGTCCCTATATTTCATTTTTCAGCGAAAACTATCTTCCGCAGACCCTGGTTAGTCATAAAACCTATTTATATCTGTTAATATAATTCAATAGCATTTTGATTCCACCTTGATAAGAAGTAAATTCTATCTAGTTTTGTACACTGTGGTGCATTTGTGGAAACTATTCCCACTTTGCAGCCAGTTTTTGAGCTGTTAGACTCATCACTAATAACTAAAATGTTTACTAATCATTAAATGCCAATGACAACTATAATTCACAAAGTGCAAGCTATAATTCACAAAGTGCAGATATGGCATCATTCAACAGCTAAGTAAACAATATCTTGTGTCTGCTGAAATTTAGTAGAATTACTTCAGTGTTTTGTATATAGTATGTCACATTATTATGCTTATGCTTATGGTATGAAATAAATAGTTTTTTTTTTTCAGACAGATTTAAGATTGTAATCTTTTCCAGTTTATTTTACTTAGTTTGCTCTGCCTAAAATCCTCCAATAGTACAAACCTTTAACCACGTCTGTAATAATTTTTGAATAAAGTTTTATCCGAAGATTTGCAGGTTGTTTTCTATTCAAGATCTAATCAATTTTCTCTCCGCTAATATTATGTTCAAACTTCTCATTATATAACTCTTATTATTTTCAAACTTAATCTTCTGCTCAATTATCTTGTCTTGCGCGGCAGCCCTACCAACCATTCTCTCGCCACTAACCTCTTCTTTTTTGCAAAGATCCTATATTTTTAAATGCGTCAGAGCAAACAATCTTTATTACGCCTGCTATTCTTTTTCTTTTCCCCTTGAACTTTCATTTACTAATATTATGGCCTTCATCTACCTAATATACAATTTTATTTATTTTTAATTAACTGCTATGTTAAAAATAGTTGGGCAATATGGACTTAAAGCTGTGGACTCTTATATCACATGCCTTTTTGATGGTTGTAGTATGACTTATTATTGTCTTGTATTGTTTGTATTGCCATAAGTTATATAAATAAAATGAGTTTTTTGTATTTCTCAGGAAGTTGAAACTTGAAATAATTTTTGTGGTGTTCAACATATTTTCGGATTACATTTTAAAATCTGAAAACTGTTTTTAGGGAAACAGGAGTGTCAATACTTTCTGCTGTTGATGACATCCAAGTGATGCTGGATGATCATATTCTGAAGGCTCAAACAATGCGAGGCTCCCCATTTGTTAGAGCATTTGAAGGAGAAATGCAAAGTTGGGAAGCAAAACTTATATCTATGCAAGATATTATTGATGCCTGGCTCCAGGTGAGTACATGTCTGAAGCTTCTCAGAAATATTTGTAATCAAGTATTTATTATTACTTTTTGTCTCTCCTTAGTGTTACTTTATTAGACAAATAGAAATAATGTCTCAGCTAATAATTATTGTAGTTTTGCAAAGCTATTCATCTCAAAGAAATTCCCAAGTTTACATATTGAATGTTATTAGTTAATTAAATAATTCCATGTGGTTGTAGTGACCTGCGCATTCCGCCACTGTTGTAGCCCCCTCAACCAAACCCGACAATCCTGCCGGGAACAGGGGGCTTACAGTTTTACTTGGAACCAGAACCACGGAAATGTTCTGGTGTACTTCACATTACACAACAGAGGTGAAGGTTGAGTTAAATCCCTATGAAAATCCTCACCGAGACAGGGATTTGATCTGGGGACCCTTAGATCTCCAGTCAGACGACTTAAATACTGAGCCACCAGCCTGCTCATTGAACGAATAAACAAGCTTTTGGTTATATACCATTATTTTTTGTCATCGAGATTTATTCATCAAACTATAGTAACAGTGACAGTGAAAATACTATAACACACAGAAAATTCGGAAGGATATCTCTGTTTATGTAATTATGATTCCAATAAGCTATATATTCGGGTATACCTTTATATCACTGGTCCTCCTTGATCCAATACACTGCACTTAATATCATCATCATCATCATCTAGGACAGCTTCCAGCCACTGGCCGTGTCTGCTGGGAACAAAAGCATCGCCAGCGCTTCCTGTCTAACCACCATCTCTCTTCTTCCACTGACGCCCAATTTCATCCTCTTTCCTCCACACATTTCTTAACACATTTAATCTATCTGTCCCTCGGTCTTCCTCTAGGTCTCTTCCCTTTCAGCTCCATGTCCAGCATCTTCCTTGGTAGCCTCTCCTCTCCCATTCTCTTTACATGCCCGTACACTGTAGCCTAGATTTTTCAATTCTTTGTTGTAGCAGTTCTTCCTTTATCATCTTCCTGATTCGCTCATTCCTTATTCTGTCTCTTCTTGTACTCCCACTCTACTCCTCTGAAATTTAATTTCCACCGATTGTACCCTCCCTTTGTCTCTCTCCTTCATCACCCATGTTTCTGCTCCATATGTTAAAATTGGTACAAAGATGTTTTATATATTGCCTCTTTACTCTTTTGTGGGACATCCCTACTCCATACCAGGCATCTAATACTTTTAAAAATTCCATCTGCACATCTTTCTCTTTTGTTTATTTCCATCCTGTTTCCTCCATTTTCTTCAATACAGCTTCCCAAATATTTAAAACATTCCAGTCTATTTAGTTGCTCCCCTCCAAGTGATATGCCTATGTCCGTCCTGTTCTTCTTTCTGTTGTTATCACCACTTCACTTTTTCTCGCAGAGAACTTCATACCATAGGCTGCAACTACTCTCTCCCACACATTTAGCTGATCCTGCACCTCTCTTTCATCCTCTCCCCAAACTAATAGGTCGTCTGCAAATACCATTGCTTTCATTTTTCCTTCCCCAATGCTCTGCACCACCTTCTTCAATATTTCATCCATAGCTACAATAAATAAGAGGGGTGATAGGGCACTTCCTTGTTTTTAGTCCATTTTTCAAATGGAACCATCCAGTCTTATCCGTTCCAACTTTGACACAGCTCTTACTACCCTCATACATATCCTTCACTCTTTGCACTATCTCCATTTTTACTGACTTTTTCTCAGTCCTTCCCATACTTTGTTTCCGCTTGAGGCTGTCATATGCCTTTTCAATGTCCAGAAAGGCCAATCCACCAGATCTTTCCCATACTCGTAGTGCCGTTCTTGTAGCTGTCTTATTGCAAATATAAGATCGATTGGTCACCTTCCTGGTCTCTAAATCCATACTGTTCTTCCCTTAGCTGCCTTTCGACCGCTCATCTTATTCGACTTTCCAAAACTTTCTCATATATCTTGGCACAGTGGCACATCAGGGTAATACCATGGTAGTTTTGGCAGACAGTCTTGTCCCCTTTCTTAAATATGGGTATTATACCCCTTTCCTCCAGTCCTCTGGAATTTTCCCCCCTTCCACACAGCCCGCATCACCCTATAGAGCCACTGTGTGCCCATTACTCCAGCAGCTCGTATCATCTCCACGCTCACTTCATCCACTCCAGGTGATTTACCTCCCTCATTCTCTTTACCGCATCCTCCAAATCCTTCCATGTAATATCTTCCTCTTCCTCTTGATACTGGGTCCTGTTCTTCCTCTGTACTCTCATTTTTCATCACTGGGTCCTGAAGCATTCAACAGATCCTCAAAATACTCCCTCCAGACTTCCTTTATGTCATATTCCCATCCACTAAGTGCCATTCTTATCCTTAATACTACCTGCTTCCATTCTGCTCATCCTCCTACTTTTTACCATGGCATACAACACCTTCTTACTGCCCTCACTATCCTCTTTTAGTATTTCTGTCCATTTTTCAATCATTTCCTCTTTCTTCCTGTATCATTGTTTTTGCTTCTTTCTTTTTGCAGCTGTACACTCTTTTGCTTTCCTCTGTCCTCCTTTGGAACTATTCCCTGAAGGCTTTATTCTTCTGTATCACAGCATCCTTTGCCCTTTCATTCCACCATGGAGTTTCTCTTTCTCTTCTTCTACCAGCTGTCCTACCAATACTGCTTCAGCTGTTTTTTACCAAGTGGTTTTAGAACGTTCCCATTCCTCCTACCGCTGACTGCAAGTCGTCCCTAGGTATTCGCTGCACAAGCTGCTCTTGGTACTCCCTCCCTGCACTCCTCATCCTTCAGTTTCACACTCTTATTCTTCTCTCCTGGTTTTCTGATGTTCTTGCTCCCTCTTTATTTTTTCAGACTGGCTATCAGAAGTCGATGGTCACTATCTAAGGCTTCTGATGGGATGACCTTTATATCCACAATACTCTGTCTCAACTCTGCTTCGATTAGGAAATAGTCAACAATCGACTTCCGAGACAAGTCTGTACTATACCATGTTATCTTATGACTTTCCCTCTTCTTGAACCACGAATTACCCACAATCAAACCATTCCGTTTGCAGAACTCCAACAGCTTTCTTCCTTCTGCGTTTCTGCTGCCCCATCCTTGTGTTCCAAGGACCTCTTCATACCCTTTCCTTGCAGTACCAACATGAGCATTAAGGTCCCCCATTATAATTTGGTTGCTCCTGCCAAGCTGCTGCTGCAGATCCTCTTCAAAACTTTCCTTTTCCTGCTCGGTGCAACCTACCTGAGGGGCGTAAACTTGTATTAGCTCCAAGTTCTTGTCCCTAACTTTCAATTCAACCTTTATCATTCTGTCATTTATTCCTACTACTTCCTCGCTTAATCCTTCCTTTATCACGAGTGCTACTCCATTTCTTTTTCCGTCCCTATTCCCAATCCAATACAGTTTATATCCCTTCCGTAATTCCTTCATGCCCTCCCCCCTCCATCTTGTCTCTGCTAGTCCCAGTATATTCAATCTCCGTCTTTCCATCAAATCTACGATCTCTTCAATCTTTCCCGTCAATGTTCTTATGTTTAAAGTTCCTATTCGTAATCCCTCTCGTTGTCCTTTTTCATTGCCAGGTCGTCTACTTTGGTAACTTTTTCCGAGGCTTGTTCCTTTATATTTGAAAGCAACCGACTCATACTTGTACTGTTGGCTTGCTAGGCCTAACACAGTCAAGGATTTTCTTTCAGGGTTTACTCCCTTAGCCTTTGAAGATCCCTCTTCGCCACAAGGCAGTGGTGTTTCCTTCCAATTTACCCCCGGAGAGGATGGGTGGCCCCTTCCGCCATTTTCGCCAATCTGAAGGTCTCCTTCTCTGCCGAAAACTGCCGTTGAGGACTTCGCCCGTATCCCTGGGCATGGGTTCCACACTATACCCTGTGGGACTGGGTCCTTGCCTTGCCTGACTTAGCCACCCTGTCACTCCGGCCTACTGGAGCTAGGATGTCCACCCCCGCAGCGTGGATGCGCCAGACAAGAATTACTCAAGTGGAGTATAGGGAAGGTGACCCTACCTCCCTTGAGCCGGGTTAATGGTTGTGTATGATGCCACAAACCAAAGGCTGCACTTATATAAAAGTAATTTATCTTAGTGTTTTGTTTGTGGCATTCAGCAATTCTTCTGTATTTTTACACTTATCTGTTTATCTGTGAATAAAAGGACCAGGTGTAGGTTGTGGGGGCCCGTTGTATCTGAGCAGGAAGCCATAGATAATTCTGGTTCTCTACCTGTGCAATACAGCATTCTCTTTGTGTTGTGTGTCCCCAAAACATGCAAGAAATGTGTGTTTTATTTGTTTTTATTTAATAAAAAAAAATCGAACACAATTTAATGGTGTAATGCCTTGTGTCATTCTTCTGGAGTAAAATCTTGTGATGAGATTTCCAGCTGGGCACAGAGGTGCAGAACTGGAAAATTGCTGCACATTGTGCCTGAAGGTCTCTGAAGATGGGGCAATTACATGGTGAGAGGGAATATGCCTGTGAGGAAATTGACTCTGGTTGACCATGCTGTGTTAAGGTGACAGTTGTCTTTGTAGGTGTGGTGATAGGTTGATTATTGAAAGAGAAAAGGCTGCATTATCACAGTAGCCAAGTAGGGATGCCCTTGTGAATAGCGTGCATCACCTCAGGAGAGGTACAGATTTGACTGGAAATGGTAGTTATATTTGCACCTGGAGCTTCCCACATGTGGATTATTTTCCCAAGACTCATCAGTAAGGAAGTATTAGGGAACTTACTATCTGATTCTGTTTTACTGCCCAAGATGATTAAAATTTGCAAATTCTGGTTTTTAATTCCCAAATTGTTTAATTCATTTTTTGTCAGTGTGCCTTGTTTCACCTTCATCTCTGGATAACAATGATATACCATTACAAAATAACATTTTTTTTTCAGTTGCGAGTTTGTCATCATATATAAGGGATGAGCCTACTCCTGTTGCTTCAGAGACTAAAAGTATTATTGCTGATTCAGAGAGCTGTGAACTAGCTTCAGATCAGGAAGTTAGTCCTACCAAATCAAAGAGTGTTCCAGATGGAGAGAAGGAAATTCAGCTTCAAAATGAGTCCAGGGAGTATCCACAAATGCAGTAAGTAATGTGTATTTAATTCTTCTTTGAACTTATTTCCATAAAATAAATATTTAAAAATCGTCTTTGGTATTTCTAACATTTTTAAAATGCTGTATGGAAATATACTATAACTAGCTTCGAGCCCGTCAAAAATGACGGTTTTAACGCGGTATTCTGGCAGTTCATTTTTTCTTTCTTTATTTTTTTTTGTAGTTGGTTAATTATACGGAACTGATATTACATAATGCTAATGATCTTGATTTTGTAATGTTCTACATATTTCATTTGCCGTTTGCATTGCCATATAGTAGTAACTTCTACTGAATTAATGACGCCGGAAGTAAAGAACCAATGAAATTAAATCAGATTAGGAATCCCAAAAACTTTTGCTATTCATGTAATATCAGTTTTATTCCTGGTCCAGGCACAATTCAGCACGTTAAATATGAAACTACTTCCACCGCATTAATTAATATCTTTAGTAACATGGCACTTATGAAAGCAGTTTAATTGGTTGGTAAAACTCATTTCAGAGTGAATTATGCTGTAACAAAATGTGTCAGTTGCGATTCTGGTGAACTTAACCACAACCTCCACTAATATTGCGTTCGAAAATCATAGCTTCTATTACCCTCATATGAATAATGATCGGTATCACCTATGGTGGCAGTAGGAATTCATTCTGAAAAAGCTTGTAAGAAAAAGAATCATTCTTAATTATACCTTTCGTTATATGAATACGTTACTCTGGTTAGATTATCAGAGCACTTGGTTAGGATCTGACATAAATAAATGCATTTTACGTTAGATGACGGAGACTATAATTTCGAAAACGAATAGCTGTTATTTATTTGACTGATACATGTCACGATTACGTATGTACGATTCTCTGAATTTTTAATAAGCTTCATTGTTTCTTATCGTGTGCCCAAAAATTCTTAGTTTACGGTTTAACCTGGTGCTTACAACTGAGGCAGATAAAATAGCGTAAATAATGAAAACCCTTCTCCTTACATTAATTTCTTCATCTGGTTGTCGTAGATAAATAAAAAGCAATATGTATATTTAATCGAACGTACTAATTGTAACTTTGTGACATATAATTGCCTGGCATTTTTTTTCCCCCCTGCTCTCAGTATTTCTAATATCACTGCTCACTGCTATTTTGCGGCAATAATATCGTTGTTGAATTGCGAGTGTCACATCGTTTATACAGTAAATAGTCATATCCTTGATGATTTAAATCTGATAAAAAAGTTATCTTAAGTCTCATTTAATTGCTAACACATGTATCAAAAACTAAGGGTAGGGCTATCATATATAATGGTAGTGGGAATTTATTATGGAAAACTTTATAAGGAGAAACTAATAAGTCATCCTTAATGATATCTTTAGTTATATGAATACGTTACTCTCCTTAGATTATCAGAGTATTTTGTTAGGATTTTAAAATAAAAAAATGCATTTCTCTTTAGATGACGGGGACTATAATTTCGAAAACGGATAACTGTTATTTATGTGACTAATACATTTCACATTATGTACGTTTCTCCTAGTTTTTAATAAACTTCATTGCTTCTCACCTTCTGCGAAAAAATTCTTAAGTTATGGTTTAACTTAGTCCTCATAACAGATACAGATAAAATAGCGTAAATATTGAATCCCCTTCTCCTCCCATGAATTTCTGCGTCTAACTGATACAGATAAAATAGCGTAAATATTGAATCTCCGTCTCTTTATATGAATTTCTGCGTCTAGCTGTAAATAAACGAAAAGCAAGATGGTGGTATGAATGTAATGTGGTGGTTGATGATTGGCCGTTCTCTAGCCAATAGGAGTATCAGCTATAGACGACGCACGCAGACGCCACGTTAGCGTTTTATATAATAGGATGATTACTTATTTTTATTTTATGCGAATAGACCTATACAGATCACGCAAAATGTAGTCATTTTCTGTCTGAGTTTCTTTTGCCATTCCAGTATTCTCACATCCTTTTACTGAAGGCAAGTTTTCTCTCTTCTGTCCATGTTGTGCCGGTCTTCTTGGCTTTGATTTCTGGCATGACTACCCAGTCATGTATTTTTTGTCTGAAGATTTTACGATCTAGGATTTCCGAACTCTTGATTTTAGCTTTTTCCAGGTCTTGTCTTACTTGATCGAACCAACTGTTTGGCATTTTTAATGGTTGCACGAGTTTGAATATCTGCTTAGTTAATCTGTGATCTGGCATACTGTAGATGTGACCGTAGAATTTTAGTCTGCGTTTTCTGATGTCTTTGGCTATGTTTTAGTGGGACTCTACTGTTTTGTTTGACTTCAGTTTGTAGCCTTCTTCAGTTTTGGTTGGTCCAATAATTTTCCTGATTATTCTTCGTTCTTCTTTTTGGATGTTCTCGATATCCCTCTTAGAGTTTAGAGTGAGTGTTTCTGTGGCGTATAGAGCGTTGGGTTTAACAACTGTATTGTAGTATCTAATTTTTGATTGAATTCCTATGTTTTTTTTTTGTAGATGTTGCAGGTCTGTCCGAAAGCCTTTTTCATTTTGTTGAGTCTGTTTTGTTGTGCCTTCTTTTCGAGTCCTGTTGGACTGATAATTTCACTTAAGTATTTAAACTCGGTAACTCTGTTGATTTTTCCATATTTTGTGTCCAGTGTTTTACGTTCAGTTTGTGTGCCAAGAAAAACCGTTTTCTCAAAGGAGATTTTTAGTCCCATTTTTTCTCATAATTCTTTGAGGGATTCTGTTTGTTTGAGGGCTTGTTGTTCACTTTCTGACAGAATAGCCAGATCATCTGCGAAGGCCAAGTAGAACATATTTAGTCTGTTTCTGCCTAGTTTTAATGGGGTGTTTGTTTTCTCCCATTCTCTAATTACTTTCTCCAGTGCTATATTAAGTAAGATTGGCGAGAGACCATCATCCTGTCCATTACAGTTTTTGTTTCGAATTCTTTGGAGAGTTCTCCCATGAATTTTACTTTGTTTGTGGTGTTGGTGAGTGTCTGATTGTTTCTCTTGATTTATTGTTCAGACCATATTCCCTTAGGATGTTGAGTAGGCTTTTCCTGTCGATGGAGTCATATGCCTCTTGAAGTCTACAAAGGTGCATATGGTTTTCTTGTGCCTGATTGATCTGTATTTTAGGATGGTTTTTAGGTTGAAGATTTGCTTTGCGTATGATCTGTTAGGTCTGAATCCTGCTTGGTATTCGCCAATTTTGTGTTCGATTTGTTCTTGTACTCTTTTGCGGAGACAAGCAGAGAGAATTTTGTAGGGGACTGATAGTAGAGATATTCCTCTGTAGTTGATCACACTGGTGCGGTCACCTTTTTTTGTGAAGGGGAAGTATGAGAGCGCACTTCCAGTCTTTTGGGATTTCGTTTGTCTCCCAACAATGTCTGATGATTTTGGTTAGTTCTTGGAGTGAACTCTGGCCTAGATTTTTCAGGAATTCCACCACTATGCCATCTTCTCCTGAAGCCTTCCCATTTTTTAGTTTCTGAATATGCTCCCTGATTTCTTCTAGTGTTGTTGAATCTGGATTGATTTCTCCTGATTGTTCTGAGAACCCTTCAACTGGTTCTGGGCAATTTAGCAGTTGCTCAAAGTAGGTAGCGAGGAGTTCACAGTTTTCTCTGTTGTTTAGAGCCAATTTTCCATTTGCGTTTTTAAAGCTAAGACTGTGAGGAGAAGCCCTTAATTTTGTTTGCAAATGTTATATAATAGTCTAGCATTATAATTTATGAATCCAATTGTTTCTGAGGCTTTGTGGCTAGTCTTCTCTTTTCATCGAGTTCTGTTTGGTTTTCTGGTGATTTGTGAGCGCTATACTTCTTGTATGCAATTTTCCTGTATTCTATTACTTGGTTGCATTCTTCGTTCCACAATGGGTGTTTGTACTTCTTTTTTAATGGAAATTGTTCTTTAGCCGGCGAGGTGATTTTGTCTTTGAATTCTATCCAATTAATTGCGGGTATTTCCTCCCACCTCATGGTTATTTCTGATGACTGTAGTTTGTTAAGATCAAATTTGGGTAGTGGTGTTATTTTTTTGAAGCAATTACGAGGTGTCATTCTAATCTTGACTCTTGTGAGGTAGTGGTCAGAGTCGATGTTAGCCCCTTTTCTGACTTCAACATTGTGAATTTCTTGAAGTTTCCTGATATGGCTACATGGTCGATTTAGAATTCTCTGATTGAATTTACTGGTGATCTCCAGGTCTTTTTTTGCTTGGTTTCTGACGAAGTGATGTAGACATGATTTGATATTATTCTGCTGGCATAACTCTACTAGTCTGATTCCATTACTATTGGTAAATCTGTGGGCCGGGAATTTTCCTATGGTTTCTTGGTATTCGTTTTCTTATAACATTTAGTGAAATAAGTTAAAGTCTAGAAAATACTAAAAATATTACTTCTTTTTTTTTACCAATGCAAACTTTGGCATTGGGATTTTGAGAACAAATGTTTAGTTGGGGATAGTACTTGTTGGGGTAAGTACTTAACAGCTTAGATCTCAACTATAACCATGATGTGTTGCATTTGGATAATTAGTTTGTGCTTGGAGATCGGTCACCACCAGATTCGATTACCTCAATCAAGAAAGGTATGTTAAAATCAAAGTCACTGCTGCTATTAAAAAACTAAACCATCAATATATTCTTCAGAAAATTTTTACAAAGTCACAAAGTCCAAAATTAACTGATTGCAAGTACTATTAACTGAATCAAGTCAGGCCAACCTCATTAACCACCAAACTGCTTAGTCACATGAGGCTTTGCAACTATTTCACACGTGAGCTGAAAATTTTTAAAGATGGACACCGGAAATCACTGCACCATTGTATTGCTTATTGCTGCCGGCCTAGCTTTTGCGTCTAGACATGCAACAGAATTGCGTGGTGTCTGCCCAATGAACTGCCACGAGGATCCTCAGCCCTCATATTTAGAAGAATGGCTTTCTGGAGCATGAGAATGCAGATTGTTCCTCATTCCCATTGTGACATCACAAGTCTTCAGTCCTAAATAAATTCCTATCAATTTGAAATTTTTACTGTAGGTAGCCGAGATACTGAATGTCAAAACTAATCCTAATGAAAATATCTGTAACTATCATCGTTTTGCCGTAAAAATTATTTTCCGAAAATTTTCAAAAATGTTTATAACTCCTAAAGTTTTAGAGCTACGAAGCTGAAACAACTTTTAAATTGATTTATTTTTTTCTCCTCTTTCGTTTGATACTGAAATTAACTTTTTACTATTTTTAAACTGGGTGAATGAAAATTGCGAAATTCAAATCCTAGATATTTCCTAAAGTATGA
>JARYHS010008403.1:0-29997 GCA_031002005.1 Vandiemenella viatica
TACTTGTGACGTAATTTGTGGATGGTCCCTTATTAGAGGCGGGAATGGACTGGGAGTAACGAACGAGAAGGTATTCGATCATGGCCTTTTGAGATAACCATTTTAAGAAACCGTGGAAAACTCAAATCTGGATAGCACGATGGCGATTCGAACCCGCGTCCTCCCGCCCACTCACACACTCCCGATTTTTAAGCCAATTGATTTCTTTTCAATAGGTAATTATTAGGGTTCGGATCTTTATGACAAAAAAATAGAGAAATATGCAGGCAAATATGACCTTAAAAACGGGTAAATAGGTGAAGACAGTACGTGTGAGAAACGCATCGGCACAGACAAAAAAATATGATTGTATGCAATTTCTACAGGCGTATTCACATGATCGGAGCGTGTCCATGCAGACATAGGACAGCATTGTCGGAAGCGGAGGTGTAAAAATAAATTTATAATTATTAACATTTTAATATTTTATCAAAAATAAAATTAAAATACAAATAAGTGTATATATTATGCCCCAATTCTATCTTTTTACATAAGTAAAATCTGTTTCCATATAATACTGCCATATTGATTTATTTTGTCTCGTCTTTCAACAATAAAAAAGTGGGATGATTTCACAAGTGAATTAAATTATTAACATAATTACGCACGCGTCTAAAAACCGATCTTTGTCATATGAACTTTGCGGAGTTCGTGGCTCAACTAATTCTAGCGTCAAGCACAAGGCCATGCCACAGCACATCTCCGTGCTAGCTTCTTTTTTTTTTTTTTTTTTTTTTTTTTTTTTTTTTTTTTGCTTATGTCTTTACGTTTCGTTGACGTCGAGATCATTAGAGGCGTGAAAGTATCGGGGCTGGGAACGGGGAGGAATTCGGCCATTGCCTTTTAAAAGAAGCATTCTCCTGGAGGGATTTGAGAAAAACAAGGAAATCCCAAATTTGGCAGGACTGGGATTTGAACCCGCGTCCTCCGGAATGCGAGGCCAGAGTGTTAACGCTCTCCCACCACGCTCTGTTCCATTCTCGCCAATACCACCTGACAGGGGCGGATCCAGGGTGGGGGGGGGGCTAGGGGGCTCGATTCCACCCCCCCCCAAAGTATCTAGGTCCACCCCCGACATTGTTATTTTGGGGACCTTCTTTTTTTTTAGCTTTACGTATTCGAGGCCCAAGGAGGCTATAAAGACTAAGACTATCCCATGGCCGACTCAAGGCCCCCCCCCCAAAACCAAAATCCACTGAAGGCAAGCCCTCTGAACCAAAATTCACTCAAGCCAAGCCCCCTCCCCCAAACCAAAATCCAAGATCCGCCCCCGCCACCTGCTCTAATAAAACAAGATGAGTCACGAAAAGTTAATCGAAGTAATTAAGAAATAAACATTTCTTTATAACTTGAATGCTCCATTGAAATTAAATTAAAGATATAGTAATAGGAAACGTAAAGAGATTTGAGTCCCTTCTATAACTATGTAAGTTCGCCAGCATGGTATGAATCGAAAGGGTTAAAATCACGAAATGATTTTCATAGTACACCATCACCACAAACACCATCATCAGGATCACTTAAATCAAACAGGAGCCTAGTAATAAGAATAAGAATTACAAGGATTCGACAATATTCGAGAACGAGGAGTCCGAGAGTTAGACAGTAAACGTTTAGTCTATATTCCGACGTATGTCTCAGAAAGAAACTAATTTTGCTATGTATGTAAGAGTACCTAAACCAAATGTTGTACCAAAGTGAAATAATTTTAATGTTACGGTAAGTTAATATCAATTACAAAAGAAAAAAACTTTGCTCAAATAAACGGCTACTTTTTCTATTAGTGATAAAGATTTTTTTAACTTCGTGTCTCGTTTAGTTATCACTGGTGTAATTCTGGCTACATAGATTAAAACTAATATTTACTCATCCTAAAATATAAATTTTTTAAAAAAATCTGTCCTTATCGTTGACGAGCTCCGTGTATAATCTGCAGAATTCTTCTTCTAATAAAATTAGTATCTCGGCTAGTGATTCTATTAAAAAATTTGGAAATATTAAGAAGTATATATTTGCGTGCACTTACTAGTTCGTCTGATGGCGTTTGTGGGTGTATTGCTGCATAGTTGTGAAAACATGTCTGTGCCGTCTCTTGACACGTTAGGTGCTGCTAAACGTGAACCAGGCTTTATACATCATTTATTAGATCTAGTAATTTATTTATTTACGCCAATCGGCATTTTTCATGTAGGCAGCATAAATTGTTCCGTGTACTCACGGCACCATTGGAAAATTAAATTTTTACTGAAGTTATTTTAATTTCACATAATTTACAGAACTGCTTTATCTCTACTAAAATTCTCCTCTTCAGATTCCTTTAATTACGTAAATCCGTAATTCCACACTTTCAGAAAATTTGTTTTCATCATGGCGGTATTCACTGATCCACTTCGGATTTAACGATGACTGAGAAATGTTTTCAAAAGTATTGGCGACAGACATTTATTGATGAGGATCGACACAGGCTTGCTGCTGTTGCATTGTCGAGATTAAAAGGCGGCCGGAACATTTGCCATTAGAGAGTGATAATAATATATAAATTTAATACTTGACTAGTGAATTCTGACCAATTCAGTCACAATAGTTTTGTTTTTTCCTCCAATGTATAATAGGAATACAGTTCTGTGAATAATTATCTTAATTTCTTCACATCTATAACGTCTAGTGAATTCCAGGTAGGCCCTACTAATAAAAACTTACCAGATTTTTCCTCAAAATATGACCATGCATATTATCCGCAATATGACCAAAACTAGGAAGATGGACTGAATATGCATTTATATGCTATATAAAACCAGAAACGTTTAATCAGTGTTTAATTCAGCATTACGGCTCAAAAAGAAGGCAGGGAAAAAATAGGACTTGTCATAAAGATACGAACGCTAGTCATTAACAATGACCCAAATTCGGTTTTTTCCCTACAAATAAAAAAAAATCTACAAATAAAAAAAAAATCTTTCGATCATAGTCTCATTATATTCGTATGTGTGTAAACGAGCAAAGAAGATAAGTGAGGATGTATGTCGTATCGTAATGGAAATACTGAAAATAGATCAACTCAGGACTAAAAGAAATGGATTGCGTCATACCAGTCCAGAGACTGATAGAGAGAGAAAGTAATACAGACTCGTAGTCACTCATTGTCTGGGTCTATACCGCCGCGTGTAATTTAGTCGGGGCTATTAATTGTTATTTGTAGACAGATTCCGATGCGCGCTTGCCACACAAATTCCCCGCATTCCTCAGCTCACTACAGAGATTGCAATCACAACAGAGGAATGTGGCCACGAGGCGCATTCGATCACAGAATGAGTCACGACCGAACACGGAACTGTCGTATATATCACTCCACGGAAGTTTAATGGCGCAAATTCTATCTGCTCCGCTAGTTCCTAGTGAGCAACTATCACCATTTGTAAAGTCACCTACCATTCTGTCCCTCGGATATCCATCTTCAGTTATATTCCACTGCTTTGGTTTAGTTAAAGCATATGTATAATATAAAATCGATCAGGGCTCTCTTCTTTGTCATGATAGGTCGAGGCTGTATCTCTTCTAAGACATTTTCGGTAGGCTCAAATTCTTTCTATCGTGAGCTGTGGCGTATTTAGTGATGTTAGACGCATTTTTTTGGTCATTCTCAAATTATAAGAAAGTTTATAGTAAAGCTCACGAAGTAGTATTAAAAGTTTTCTCGATCTCGAGTGAAGAAGAGAATGTAGACAACCGATTGATATGTTTTCGCGGATAACGGATAACATATCCTTTCACATTCACCTCAGCAAGTCAACCAGGAACAATTTAATTCTTGACCCTCGACTTTGACTTCCAGGAAGGGAAAGCTGGGTTTGTTTAGAGAACCGGATATGTGGTCACGTAGGATCTCCAATAATACCTAAAACCTTTGGCTTAGAACTGGTAGTCACTAGATAAGAAGCTTTCAGAGTCTTTTCATGTTTATATCGGTTTTCGAAACAAAACCTAATTGTGACACAAAAAACATTTCAGAGTTGTTTTAGTAAATGTGAGCTGGGTTTCGCTCATCAATCCCTTGAAAAGGGCAGACCAACGATGACTTCTTTATTCATTGGCTGTAAAGTTGGCTGCATCAATAGTCTATTGCGCGACATACATTTTCCAGTCCTAAATTAGCACCCTGGTAAATAATTTCGTGACTTATTAATATACTTTTCTAATTTTTTGTTTTGCTATACGCTTTGTCGACGTCTAGTTCATTAGAGGCGCTATAGGACTGGGTACAAGGAACGGGAAAGAATTTGGCCATGGCATTTTGAAGGAAGCATCCCGGCATTCACCTCGAGTGATTTGGGGTAAACCATGGAAAACCCAAATCTGGATACCCGGACGGGGATTCGAACCGACGTCCTCCCGAATGCGAGGTCAGAGCGTTAGCCACTAACCCACCACGCTCGGCGTTTAAGAGTTCTTCAAATGTACTCGACGGAAATTATAATTTTTCAAAAGTCACACTGTTGATCGCAACCTAGCTTACTGTGTGTGGTAAGTAATGTTTCAGGCGTTAATTAAACTTATCCAACATACGTCCCCAAACGTTGCAAAATAATACGGCCAGTAGAAAAAACTGTACTTTCGAATTTAAAATATGGCTAATTACTTTCCTGGCATTTACTTTTCAAGAGTAAATGTATCTGGAAGTGGTAAAACAGGTATCGAAGATATAATGAGCGCAGAAACATTCGGTTACGCATGTTGCTGCTTACAAGGGACAACTTTGATCTCGAACGCTAAGAACCGCAGGGAAGTATGTTTAGAATAACAAACGATCATAAACAAAACAGTGGTGTGTGTCATTTCCATGCAGAACTCCGCACTTGTTTGCTAACGCCATTAAAGAGCCATGGAGAGAGCGTATTGTGTGATTCCTGGTCAGGTCATACAGATCGTACCCTTCTAGATGTAACTTTTCCAAACAAATATGTTTTGCTTAAGATATTACCGCCGAAAACAACAAAATATTGCCAATATTTCTTCTTTCGGCAATAAATGTGTACATGGGCGCCGGCAGGATTGCTTCTAGGGGGGTGCACCAGGGCTGCGTTGGTGCCCCCCCCCTATCGGCCCAAAATTTACGGGCGACCTTTTTTTTTTTTTAGGTCTACTACTGACCACACGGCGACCCGGGATGCGGGATGTAGGGGGGTGCACCCGGGATCCAGGGGGGTGCACCAGAGCCGTAATTGGTGCTCCCCACCTCCCCACCCCCTATCGGCCCAAATTTACGGGCGACCCGGGATGCCAGGGGGGTGCAAGTGCACCCCCTTGCACCCCCCTCCCGGCGCCCATGAATGTGTATCAGAAGGTTTACTGATTTCGTAAGACTACAATGTGCCAAACCGCAAATGAAGAAACATGATCGTTATTTTTTTCACTCTGTGATTACAATCAAATTGCTGAACCAACGTATAAGCCTACGTTGCTTGGCGAAAGCCAGGTTATGACACTGAAATACCAACATCATCATTTGAAAATGTAAGTGTGGCGTTTGATATTGGACTGCGTGAATGCGAAAATGATTTGGAATGTGATAGCGTGGCTTTAGTGAGGCGTGCACTTTGTTTTAACCACTTCATTTAAATCCCGCATCTGCATTTTAATGGCTAATATAAGCACTCTCAGGCGTGTTTTGTGCCGTATTAAAAACTTTAAGCAGAGAGTTTTTAGCACTGTTGATTGAAAATGTAATGACGCACTGGCGTCATTGAATTACGTATAATTTCTTTCAGATGGTATTGATATCTCGTTCCTTTGATTCTCTCTATTAAAATGTTATTTGAGGTAGAATGTAACATTTTGCACGGAAATGACACACACTACTGTTTTTTTAAGATCGCTTGTTATTCCAAACATATTTTCGAGCTTCTCCGAGCGTTGGAGGTCAAAGGTGTTAGCGTAAATAGAAATGCCGCCTTTGACTTTATTAGTCAGAATTCGGCATGGACACCACCTTCCTCACTCAAAATCCACTACTCCCCATGGAATATTAGTCGTCATTCTGGTCCAGGCTTCATTTCAGCCTTACCACATCCTTCACTAATCAGCATGCATACCGCATTCGGAAGAGCACATTCACGATAATTATGGCTGTTACACATTAGCTAAGACCGCACGTAACCCCAAAATTTGCACTATATTACTTCTCTCTACCGATTTTATTGGCATCGTGTATTCTCTTAAATAGTAAAGCCTAAGGAATGTGTTAGTAATGTTTTCATTCGAAAGAACAATTTTTTCTACTAGCCGTGTTTTGCACAACAGTCAGATTTATTTCGACTTAAAACATCAACGATTTTATATAGATGTCACTTTTAAAAACTTTCGACAGGGTCTAATTTCTATATCTGCGCCATTTCAGATTGCCTTCTCATGGAATTAAGCATCAGAAAATAAATCTATTAATTTGCGATAGCCGTTGCCATTAACTTCTACCAATAACGTACATTTCTGCTCAATTCTGGTAATAAACAAATTGAAATGCGCGCACAATAAATCTTAACTGATCATTATTAAGTATCGATACTTAAGTCGCATTCTCCTGCGATTGGCTGAAACATTGAAATACTTATCCTGTGTTTAGGTGGTATTCGAAAATTCAAACATTTCTTTGACACCCTGCAATAGGGCTGTTGATATTTTTAAAAATATCTGATTTTCGATATATCGATATTTTAACCAATATCAGTATCACATGCCAGATATCGAAGAAAATGTATCAATGCATCGACTATTAAAAAAAAAAACAATAACTTCACAAAAACAAATCGCGTAAAAATGAGATATTCTTCTGATCCAAGTCTACACTTTTTGAAGAAGAAAAAATGGCTTGTCAAGGAGTTCTGGATAGATTTTTTTTTAAAAAAAAAAGGTAGTGATTTGGCCATTATTCATGTTATAATTTTTACAAAAATGAAAGGCATGGCGGCTAAGATTTACTCAAACACTTGTAACACCCTCAAGAGGAAATCTTGTCTTTTGTGAATTTGTAAGATTCATAAAGCAAAACAGTAGAGGCATTTATTTATGTTGAAGTTTAAATACCGTAGTATGTATAATCGCCATGTCACTTTTTTTACAATCATCGTTCTATGTGGAATTTCATTTCTTATTGTTGGTTTATAATTTGAGTCGTCTTACTTTTCGGATCTAATTTTTTCACCTTGGCAATCGTTTGTTATCTGCACTTCCCAATATTACTGCTAATTTTCAAATCGAAATACTCCCTTGGCCTGCTTGCATTGTTCCCATTGTTTGAGTAGGCAGTGTACCAATAACTTCCAAATTAAATGTAGGAACAAAGTGAAATTTAAATGTATTACTTATTATTAAATAAAGGCAAATAGCCTCATCCAGGGGAAAGCAATTAACGAAGTAATTTTCATCAAGATGTTTTACGTTAGAGATTGCCGTTGGATAAATATGGGCAGTGGGGTAGCTATCGGATGGCTTGGCGGTGCCGTGCACCGGGCCACACCAACCTCAGGGGACTCCAAGTACAGCTCAGGGAGCCCGTGCTAGCAAACCAGACTTGGTAAAGTAAAAATAAATTCGCCCATCTGGCCAGAGGGCCCCAAAATATTTTTTTTGCATCGGGGCCCTTGTTAACCTAGATACGTCGTTGAATACAGGGAGTTTTTAAGGGTTGGGGGTTGAAATCATGTACGTATACCAAATTAGGAGTTTCTAGGACTGCTGGAATTTGTGTGGAATTATGATAGAGTGTCATAATCGTTTTAAATCATTCGAGTTCCGCTAATTTCCATAATAAGAAGTGAAAAAAGTAAAATTTAACACTTTGGTAAAGCCTAGTAAACTCCATTTATAATGAAAATTTATGACACATATATTAATGTGGAAAGCAATTTCACTTTTTTGGTAAATAAGGTGTAAGTACAAGGAAATTCACATTTTTTTTTTTTTTTTTTTTACTTTTCTTATGATTTACAAATTTTGTAATAACTTGACATCCTCTATGGGGGAAACATAAAATTTTAACTTATTTTTAAAAAAATATCGACGCCGCTATCCAGATTTCAGTATCGAAATATCGTTACTCATGAGTGAAATTTTCTTTATATTATCAACAGCTCTACCCTTCATGTACATGTGTGATTTTAGATATTAATTCTGATAACAGACTTCTAAATATGATGGATCGGTTAAAATGCTACCTGTGTCATAAGCTGCTACTGCAATTTATACCAAGATCGATAGCGTGACTTTAAAATCCCTATAAGTGCCCATTTATGCTGAATAATGACCATGGGGATGGGTGAGGGTGTTTGATCACAGCCAAATGAACACGTCAACCAGCTAATGTTATCTTACCACGAATAAGAGTTTACAAACAGAAAATTGGGATCAAGTTTATACTGCAATAGAGTGAATGTTTTTATGCCCTTTTAAATGAGTTTCTGGTGGCAACATTAACGGAGTTTGTGGTTAGCTTGAAATGCAGCCTGGACCACAATGACAACTGCAACTTTTTTCAACAGAATAAGGTATGAGGAATTCAGATTTTATTCGCAATTTAAGCTGCTTTCATTAGTGCCAGGTTAGTAATGTCATGCATACAGATGTAAACTACTAACGAAAATTAATTACTTATCCTTTTCCATGCTTGCTTTCAACACTGTCAGTTTTCCAAAACTTAAAATGCGGTGCCTCATTAATATTTTTCTTACACTGCTCTCTTTGAAGATTCCTTCATTCCTTGGTAACTAAGGCCTCGCATATTGTTACATTACTCTAAAGAATGACTTCATGTTAGTGATATTTAACTTGTCCATTAATTGCAGGTTATAACGGTGATTTATCATTCCACAAAAATATTCATCTTGACTCTTTAAATTATCTTGATTAAACTATCAAAACTTATTGTGCTCATATTACCCCAGTCCCCAAAGATAAGTGGATTGCTTTGTATAAACTTCAATATACACGTAGAAACAGAATGAGTTTTGTTGAATACTATGGGAACATTACATCGTACACTGCATTGCCAAATCTTAATATCAAACAATTTAGAACTCGCTTTGGAGCTACAAACCAGAACCAAAATTTCATTCAGGATCTTGATAACCCAACATTGTTAAAATAATACATAAAGAAAATGCTACTGGTCATTAACAGAAGTTATCTGAAACCTTTTCATGGAAATTAACTGCAAAAACAATTTGTACAAGTTAGAAACCAAATGAAATGCTTGCTCTATGCTGGCATTCCTCTATACCTAACTAAATGATTAAATATATATGTTGTCAGAATCATAGTTATGTCCCATTATTCCTATAGCATTTTCTTTTAATTAAAAAGTTGTAAGAGCTACACACACCAGAATTTGCAGACATCTGACTACTTAATGATTTAAAATATTGTTTACTTTGAGCATGCTGCTGTTTTACTTTTCCATAGCAATACACGTAAAATTCATTACACACAACCATCATGACTAAAGTAGTTTACTTTTACCTAAACATTAAACTATTATACACACAGTTTAACAATGAGATGAACAATTTTTTGTGATAGATAGTACCGAACAAAACGTATAAGAGCAACATAGGGTCTGTGATAAATATCTTACATCATTCCGACCCCTCTTTGTGTATTGTCAATGGAAAAGTTGTTCTGCTCTCGCTATGTTAGACTTAGAGAAAGCAGGTGAAATGGCCTATGACTCAATATACACAGCTCTAGGTTGCCTCAGCTAACATGATAATACTTTTATAATCTCTCAGATGAAGTTCATTCAAGAATTTATTAATTTTGTGGTGTGCTTTGTGTTCTACTGCTTGTAATTCGCAAATCATTTTTCATCCATACTGGATACATAACTTGTTTTTGACAAGCAAGCATATTCCATTGACTTTTTAAATTATTTTCAAAATGACTGAACAAAGAATTTGCATTAAAAATTAAAGTAATGAGGTGTTTAAAGTATTGGACAAGAGTTTTGGAAGGGTTTTAATCTAGTTGTGATGAAGCTCAAGCTCGGTATCAATTGCCCTACACACTCTACAAATTACAACTTAAAATTCTCTTAACATTTATGGTAAATTATTCATCATTTCTCTTGGTAACACCTCCTTACCTATGAATTAAAATCTTCCCACACCCTTGTGCCCAAAATAGGGAAATGATGACCATAACCTGGCACTCTTTCATGCATTACTCCTAATTCTTACACAAATGTCTTTCAAAATTTCATCACCAATATACTCCTTATACACTCCGATGACACTCTTCACCCTCCTCCTGTCTTCCAATCAATCCCAATCCAGCTCTTTTATCATATCGGTTACTGATTGAGTTCTGCAGTAATTTCCAGAATTAAATCTAACAGCCCTTCTTTGCACCCCCTCCTGCTCCTGTATTTGATACCCAAAATGGGGATCCCATAGTACACCACCGTATTCAAGCAATGGTGTGATCAAAGTTTTGTAACTTGTATTACTAAGTACAAGAAATTCCTGAGATGCGTAATATTCTACATGTTAATGAGAAATAAACTTGTGTGTCTCCGTTAAGGGCAAGTGATCAAATACCATGTTGTCATTTTACACTAGCATTGTCATTTCTGGCCTAAGCAGAGAACTTTCCAGATATTGTAATACAAACAACTACCAGATGTGCATGATAACACTGAAGATAAAACGATTTGTGCATCCAAGCACATCAACCGTCGATGTCTAATCCAATGTATACATCGATTATCAGACCATGAGGTTATTAAGTATCGCTTATCTTGAAGCCTAATCTGAAAGAATTTCACGAAAGGACTCTTTAGAGTTTTGGGCTAAGAACCAAGCTGTCATAATTGCACAGCCACCATGTTCCTCCACTATTGCTCCCCGAAACTTATTCCTGTTCTCGAAGAGAAGTATAATACTGGAACAATTAAGATTAAATTGCTAGATGAACTGAAGGCTTTACCAGAGACAATGTTCGTAAAAGATATTGCAGATTGTCAACATTTGTACATGACACGGTTGAAACGGAGGTCATCTTGTGCGGATGCGGATGTTAAGTGTTTGACATCTGTGGGTGTGTTTGTTTTGCAGAAGCGGATGTGGAAAAATAAATTTATAATTATTTAGATTTTAATATTTTATCAAAATAAATTTAAAATATAAAAGTAAATTTTTATGGCAAATTCTACATTTTATCATAAGTGTATTTACATATAATACTGCCTTAGTGATTTATTTTTTTGCCTCATCTTTCAACAACAAAAAATGTGGGATGATTTCACAAGTGAATTAAATCATTTACATAACTACACATGTGTCTAAAAAATAATCTTTGGCATATGAACTTTGCGGCGTTCGCAGCTCATCTAATTCAAGTGTCAAACACAAGGCCACGATGCCGCAATTCTCTGTGCCCATCACCCACCTTTCCACCACTATTCACAGTCCAACTTGTAGGACCTACGATAATCCAATTTTCTGATAAAGGACTCTTGATGGGCCGTGAAAGGGTCTACAGGACTACACGTAGGACATGATGGATGTTTGACTCTCAGACAACCGACATGGGTCCTTGCCCTCTAACAAACTGTGGTGTTGGATCATGATTGGAGGAAACATCCTGCGCTTGTACGATAAGGACACTAGTGTGCGGCGAGAAATTACGAGTGGAAAGGATTGCTTGGAACATTATTGGATCCCTTCAAGTAGCATGAATGGGTGAGCGCATCGTACGGTAGTGCTACATGGATGTCCTGTAAGTAGGACCGCGAATACGCTGCTTTACTTTACATGCAAGTTCAAACTTGTAAATTCATCGCTTAAGAAATAACACTGTTCAGTTCATTGTTACTTTTATTGAAAGATCGCGAGGAGGAGAAAAAAAAGACAAGTTGTTGTTAGATAATCGACAATGGGCAGAATCTCATATAAACAGAAAAGAATAGTATACATTGCAATATAAAGAAAACATCTGCTATATATCTGCGTGAAAAATTTCAGATGCAGAGGCAGGATTTCATGCAAAAGTTCCGCACTTCTGGATGCGGATATCCGTTACATCCCTAGTACATTATATATCAAAAGGTAATTTTCAGGAAGACAGTATAAGTATTGACAAATAAATAAATTAATTTTTGTTTACACCTTGTATATGTTCAATGTATCCTCTTGGTGGGGCAGGAAAATTTTTTATAAAGTATATTAAAAAACAAACTTTAATGAGTAATATTTATTCCACTTTTGAAAAAAACTTAAACGTAGTGTCAGGTAGCAAACATGACATTACTGTACATGTCTCTATATCCCGACTGAATATGTCAATCATATATATAAAACAACACTTCTTCAAGGAAAAGAAATGAAAAAAATAAAGAGCATAGCATAACTCAAATTTTAGATATATCACCAGATAACAAAACAAAAACAGTTTCCTAACCTTATAATAATGTACTATTAATCAACAAAATAATACACATCCGGAAACACTGTTATATGGAGAAGAAACTATAGAGTAACATCACACAAGAAGAAAATGTTCCACATTTTGAAGCCTGTAAAAACCGAATATACACTGAAAAAATATATCTGTCTGTAAAAACTCATATTTAGCTCATTATCATTATTATTATTGACAGTGAAAATATGTGATCTCCTTGATCTATAGCAGTCTCTCAACAATTAAACAACTTATTTGGGGAATGAACATATTTAACATTTATTCTCGAAACTTCAGCAGTCTTTGAAGTATAAAAATGGAGTGGAGTGGGGGAATATGCTGACTGACACAACAATAGGTAATTAAGAATATGTAACCTAAGAATTGGCTTCTGCTTCAGTATAATGTATTGCACACAACAATTATTAAACTTAATTTTTTTCTTAGTGTTCAATATTGTCAAACACATACAGATAACAATGTTTTGAAAATTTCCCTTTTCATTATAACATACAGCACGTCTGAATTGAAACTCCACAAAACAGGGTCACGTAAACAGCTGTGACATCTCAATCTAGCATCCAACTTTCATGTGAAACTATAAAATTCAAATATTAACAGCATTATGTTTTTACAGAGACATCTAGATGGATAATTTGTAACTTGCTCTTAAGAAATACACCAACATATTATTTCCTGATGCTACTATCCAGAACATTTAGCTAATGAATAAACACATATGCTGATCATCACAAGATCAAGGGAGTAAAATTATGAAAGACATGAAATAACTTCTCAGATCTATATCAAAATAGTATACATAAAAAATCAAGAAATCTTTCGGGAACAGGCATAATTCTCTGGACAGACGATATGAACACTGAAACACTTACAAATGGTGGAGAGTTCTATGTCTAATGTGGAGAGAAAATGTATGTCTTGTCTAATACCATAGCTACAGCAACAAGAAAATACAAAACAGATTCCTCATAGGGTCTCAAAATTACAAAACAGTCAACTACACAGTCTTTTTGAGTTGTGTATTTAACAACAAAAAATACTCACACACTCTGACAATCAGCTGCACAGTGAACTTTTACCACACACTTCTCGAAGCACAATTGCTCAAGAAAATTGCTTATCAGACCATTCAAAAAAAAAAAAAAAAATTAAATACAACATAAAACCCATTTCCAACAATAAAATGCAAATATTCTCACAAACATAGATCTGACACACCACACTCATTCGCAGCTTATTCTCCGTGGTATCCGACTGCTAACTAGCTGGGTGTGTGATTGTGCCCCAGACCCTGGTAGCGCGGCCGCATCGTCACCATCACGGGTTCGGTGATTCCGGTACCGTGAGCACCCAGTCCTTTGCCAGGCTCCCAGCCCATGTTGCGCAGCATAGCACTGCCGACGTTGCTGTCGGGAATGGGGTTTATTCCGGCAGTGACAATATCTGAAAAGTAAAGATAATTTATGAGTTTCTACAGCTAATCAATCCAGACTTACACGAATAATAAATAAAATCAATACGCTAAAATAGTTCCCTTTATTTAAACTGAAAGCAGTAGGGCACAAAAGTCGACACACCATGAAAATTTTTTATATGACTGTTTCATTGCAGTATGTAGCCATGAAAAGAAATGTGCCCTCAAATGGTAGGAAGCACATCTTATAATTACTACACTAGTGTCTACTTACATGTAATTACAGAAAAAAGTAAAATTGTTATGTTTATCAACTCAGGATTAGAAAATTTAGGACAGAAATAGAAATCACTGTACAGTTAAAGAAAGGATGGATATTTTCAACTACTGCCTACTTTGTCAGTCATTTGAATCACTGTTATTTACGAAAAAATGGATCCTTCCCAGTTTAGCAACTGCATAAAAAAGTTGTGAGGCCTCGCACAGGAGGAGCGTGATAATTTGACGCAACATTTTGAAACTGCTCTTCGGCTTAATCCTGTGATGTAGTGTTGGTTTCCGTCCACAAGGGAAGATAAAGGATTTATTATATAGTGCTACGAATGGTTGGTGTCTCAGACATTGTGGTATTTATTCCATCCACTGTAAGCATGGGCAGCAGTACATTGGACAGACAGACAGAATGCGAGATGCTTGCACTGGGCCAAGTGATGAAGTCAGCTAGGCATAGAGAAAAGACACAGGTTTGACTTTGGGTGATACAAATACTAGCCTACGCAGAAGGCTACTCATACAGTGCGATTAAAGGGGCTATGGAAATTTTTCACAAGAAAATCACTGTAAACAGAGACACTGTACCAGCTAAGCACAGCTCGGAATCCAGTTATTAGTCGGTTAAGAATGATCAGACATAGCCGTCAAGATCGAGTGAGAATGCACTCCATATGCCTTCCCACATCTCCTCATATCCTAATATCAATGGTAACAGTTGATCAGCATGGGCTATTCAAGTGCAACCACTCCAAGAACCTGATCCTTCATTGGAAGATGAAGTGAGAGAATGAATTCAATGAGACACATCGAATTGACGTGCTCCCTGTGTGAGGGCCGAGAATTTGTTATAGAGTATTTTTTTATGGTTCAATACATTCACAGCCCAATCTCCGACTCAAAACAGATGGAAGAATGACCTGTTATCACAGTCTCAATCCTGTCTAAACTGCGGGAGAACTGCAAAATAATGCATCTCTTATCAATAACTATGACAAGCAGCTCATCTTCCGAATAACTTTGTAAAAGTGCCAGCGGGCCTCTAGTAAGTCACGTACCCATCGGTTGTGCCATCTTGCGGCGACGCTTGAAGTCGCCGAGGTGGTGATGGTGGTGACGGGAACCCGGATGCAGTCTGCTCAGGGCTACCTGCTCCACTCGGACGGCCTGCATTGTATTTCTGAAAAGTGAGAATAACTAATCTACAGAATCGCATAAAAATTTGTGCTCTAAGATTATTTTGTAGAGCATCGTGTTTTAACTTCTCCGAAGGTGGGTTAACAATTTACAAAATATATTCAACAATACTTATGAGCAAACGTACACAAAATTTTGTAGTGTCAAAATGATACAGCAATACACGCAGCCAAGACCGGCACTAGGAATTTTGGGTCTTGGTCCGCCCCCCACCCCAACAAAAATATTTACTTTTACCTTTTTTTTTATTACGTCAGAAATTTGTAACGAATAAAAAAATGACTTAAGAAAGTTTTTTAATGTTTCATTTCTATATGTGTTTCCATACTTCCCTGCATTTAGTGTCAGTTCCTTTTTCTCCACCATTAATTTTTAGTAACAATAATAAAAAAAAACTGTTTCTATCAATTTTCTTTGCAACTTCATACTGCTGTTCACTCTATTTAAAACATCCCATTGCAACTAACTACTATATTTAAGCTAAAAATCAAAGTCTCAATAAAAAAGTGCTATGAATTTTATAACAAATTGTACAATTGTAACTACTTTAATATTTGACCAGTCTTGTTGTAAAGACAAGTGATTTTCTTTTAAATACCAGTCATTTTTAACTTTAAGTTGATCAATGAAACAGTAAATCACAAACATATGAACAAATCATTTTCTTTACTGAATTATGTACGTAACTGGTACGAAACGAACAAATAAAACTGCCACTTCAGCTGAGACAACACTACTTTTCAGAAAATATGGGAAAATTGTGAGGACGCCAATTCTTTCTATTACACCACCCAATATTTTCAATCTTTTTAAATGTGTATTTTCCAGTTAATTCATTGAAATCTTTATTAATTGGAATGAGGCTAAACCAATCACTTACCAAAGGAGATGACAACAAGGTTGCAGTGACAAGAAATAAAATGAACACAACCAATAAACAACACTTCAAGTGACACCCTTATCACAACAGCGTACAGTATACCAACGCAAACATCTGCAGTGAAAGCTTTAGTATTACCCTCTTCGTTTACAATAGAATCTATAATTACCTTGTCTTGGTGAGCACAGGACATGTAAGCGTTGGGTCAGTAGACATCTTGAGAGAATACAATGATGCCAACTGACAAAGTTGGTCTCGTTCATTTTCTTTCATTGGATGAAGTCTGCAAAAAAAAATATGAAAAACTGACACAGACTAATAGTGACACAGAGAATATAAATAGAATAACATCTTTTACCACAAATCTATAGGGAAGCTTCTTATATATTTCCCTCTTCTAAAAGTATTTCTAAGGGTTAATAAAACTAAGTTTATATCCCAAATAGCTACAAAATAAAAAAAGTGACAATGAAACTGTTGTTCAGCAATGAAGATAAGGAAGGATAGGGAAAATAATCCATCACTTACCACAGGAGGACCAGACAAACTCAAGAACACAAACACAATTTACAACAATACGTGCACACATCCAGACCTATCACATGACTCAATCATTTGATCCCCTTCCATTCAACTAACCTCTAAAATTACTCGGTCATTTTGCCGACATATTGTAAAGTGTATTTGTCTGGAGTTCTGCCTTCACCTGTGGTGAACGATTCATGTTATTTTCTCTATTCTTCCTTATTTTCAAATAAAGATAGTAATGTAGTTGGATGAATGTTGCTATTACCTCAAGTGAATCAAAAATTTTACCTATAACTGGAGAGATTTGTCTATATAAAACCGAAATTACCTAAACCTTTTTTTATTAACCTCACATTTGCTGCAATGAAAAAGAGGTTATTTTTACAGGATAAAGAGATTAATTCTGCTATTTATCTTTGATTATTTTATGAATTTATAGCATTATTGCAGTAAAATAACTATGGTAAGGTTCTATGCACTGCAATGGGCTTCTCGTGGCAGTCTGTATTTTTGATATGTATAAATAATATACACTGAAGGACCATAGAAACTGGTACATCTGCCTAATATCATGTAGGGCCCCCGCGAGCTCGCAGAGGTGACGCAACACAAAATAGCATGAACGACTATTGTCTGAAGTAGTGCTGGAGGGAATTGATAGCATGCATCCTGCAGGGCTGTCCATACATACGTAAGAGTACAAGGGGGTGGAGATCTCTTCTCAACAACACATTGCAAGGCATCCCAGACATGCTCAACAATGTTCATGTCTGGGGAGTTTGGTGGCCAACGGAGGTGTTTAAACTCAGAAGTGTGTTCCTGAAGCCACTCTGTAGCAATTTTGGACGTGTGGGGTGTCGCATTGTCCTGGTGGAATTGCCCAAGTCCGTCAGAATGCACAACGGATATGAATGGATGCAAGTGATCAGCCAGGATGTGTACGTGCGTGTCACCTGTCAGTCTTATCTAGACGTATCAGTGCAGCATTTAAGCATAGGCTACATAGTCTGTAGGCTAAGGATCCGCACAACCCTGCATCCCCCACCCGAAGAGCTAAAAAAAAAAAAAAAATGCTCGCCCATAAATTTAAGCATTCATAGCCGGAGCCAGAGGCAGCCAGGACCACTGCCAACAGGGGGGCCCCCGTACCGCATGTATATCCTAGAGGCCCACAGAGCCTAAATGCGGCCCTGGGGTCCATATCACTTCAACTGCACACACCCCACACCATTACATAGCCTCCACCAGCTTGAACAGTCCCCTGCTGACATGCAGGGTCCATGAATACCCCCAGATACGTCAATCCAATCAATAAAATTGGAAATGAGATTTGTCAGACCAGGCAACATGTTTCCAACGATCAACAGTCCAATGTCGGTGTTGACGGGCCCAGGCAATGTGTAAAGCTTTGTGTCATGCACTCAGCAAGGGTATACAAGTGGGCCTTCGGCTCCGAATGCCCATATTGATGATGTTTCATTGAATGGTTCACACGCTGACACTTGTTGATGGCACAGCATTGAAATCCACAGCAATTTGAGGAAGGGTTGCACTTCTGTTACGTTGAACGATTCTCTTCAGTCATAGTTGGTCCCGTTCTTGCAGGATCTTTTTCCGGCCGCAGAGATTTGATGTTTTACCCGGCATTCACGGTGCACTCATGAAATGAGTCGTACAGGAAAATCCCCACCTCTTCGCTACCTTAGAGATGCTGTGTCCCATCTCTTGTGCACTCACTATTACAGCACATTCAAACTCATTTAAATGCCATTGTAGCAGCAGTAACTGATCTAATGCCTGCACCAGATACCTGTTGTCTTATATAGGCATTGCCGACCGCAGCGCCGTACTCTGAGTGTTTACATATCTATGTGTTTGCATTCACATGTCTATACCAGCTTCTTTGGCTCGAGTGTATATTCACTAAGTACTAAAATTTACAATAATACCACAGCAATCCACTCACTTGAGCTCTACTTGTGTAGGATCCTGAAGGAAACGTGAAAGTTTCTCGTTGGCCGACGTGAAGACGCTAAATCCAGGTCTGTCACCTCGGACTCTACGGCGTCCGCCGCGAATCTCGCGACCACTCTGAGAACACACATACTGTACGTGTAGACATAAAACAGTACATATGTCTTTGGAGCAATATTACTGTAATTAAACTAAGGAAAAGGCTTTAGGAAATATAAATTACAAGCAAAGGGAAACTGACTCATCACTCACCAAAGCTGATTGCAGCGACGGGTGAAGAACAAATAGATGAACACAAGAATACACAATATTTCGGTTTTAAACCTTATTCATGTTAAAGAAAAAATGAGTCATGTGGTTCTGGAGGTGTGCACACGCCGAAGTTTGACACGCCGAGTCATGTGTTAAACTTCAGCGTGTGCACACCTCCCGAACCACATGACTCATTTCCTACAGCATGAATAATGTGTAAAACCGAAATATTGTGTATTCTTGCATTTGTCATATATGTGTTTCACTCATCGATGCCTTCAACTCTGGTGAGTGATGAGTCATTTCCCCTTTCCTTGTGAGCCATATTACTGATGAGACTGTGTTATATGAATTGTGTGTGTTTAGACTATGATTTTTTGATAATTTTGCCAGTCTCAGAAACAAGAGAAATTCTTAATTTAAGACTGAAAGGAGATTTATAATAACCTTTTGGCACTCGCAAAACTAGGAAATAGGAAGGGCAAAAGAGCATACTAAATTATCCCATTTTTTCAAATATATTTAGTTACTTGCTTTACATTCAAAAGCTTAATTGAAACATGTTCCTCGGGAATTTTTTCACAAGAAATGAAAAATAGGTAGGAAATGCTTTGCTGGAACACAAATTCACCACACTCAGTAAAGACTACTGATTTCGAGATATCACTGTCCATACTTCATACTTAACAAAAATCATCTCAATAATAACAAATACTCAAATATTCTGAGTCCTTAAGCAATCACCACAAAAAAGATTTCCAAGGCAAGTACTTACAAGACCCTGTCTCAGGAAGCGAACGTGTGCCCTGTAGGATTCCTTGGCTTCCTCACTTAAATGCTCGAAGCTGCCGGACAGTATGGCCCCGAAGGCGGGATCCTCGTCGTCGGCTCCCACACTGCCGGGAGGACCCTCCTCGTCCTCGTCCCACCAGCCCCCGCCAAACCAGTCGCTCTGCTCGTCATCACCTGTAAAATATAAAGGCTCGTGGAAATGAGTACGGTGCATAGGATATCACTGCAACAGTATCCTACTACTGTACTCACTTCTTGTCTGAGAAGAGAAGCATTTAATACTGTAGGGAATTGAATGAGGAGAACTTCTATCCTGAGTATCGTACAAGCTCAGCTGTCTGGTACACACCATGGCCCTTAGGGAGTGCGCATAAACTACGTGGCTCGGTCTAGGACAGGGGGGGAGGGGTTGCGTGAAAAAAAAAAAAAAAAAACGCTGGGCTATGTGGGGGGGGGGGGGGTTCCCGAGCCAGACCACATAACTTTTCATTCATACAGAATGCTGGTGAAGACCTTTTGTCTATGATTAATCAACCTGATTGATAACTAAGTTGTTGTAGGATCCACATAGTAAACTGTTGCAAATAAATTGGTGAATGATGTATGAAATTTTTCAATTGGTTTACCATACTTCAGGAAAGCACTGTTTAGTGGTTTGGTTGGTAAAAGTGGTGAAAGCAGAGCATCACAAGTCTTACAGCACGAATAAAATGGAATGATCTGTGGATCTATCATTCATTAAAGAGATAACTACTACAAATTGCATGATGTTAAGAGACCTGCAAAATCTTATTCTGATAAGGAAGGTAAGGTAGGATACTGCTGATGGAGTCAATGTCTGAGGACTTGATTGTTTTTGGCTTGATTAAACACAATTTGTCAAAGGTAACCAGTTTCATTTTCAACTAATCATCTGTGTCGTGTATGGAGGAATAAATGAGGTAACTAGTGACACATTTCAAGAGCCCTGACACATTCATAGCAAAATAAAACGCACAAGCAGCAACATTAAATTGGATTAAAATGCCAAGGATATATTTAAAATTATTCAAAGCATAATGGTTGAAATTTAAATGAACCACGACTGAAGTACCTTTAATACCTTGTATTAAGACAGTTATAACAGTTCAACAACATGTGTCGCAATATCCTATTATGTTTCAATTTGAGACAGTATTTTCTTAAAATGCATCTAGATATTAACAAAAATTTATCTCTTAGTTATAATAATTAATTAAAAAGCAACAAAACTTAAGAAGAGCTATGAAACTCCGTTCCTTCTGTTTCATAAATGTGCTACAGATATCAAATTCAAATTATATTTACTAAAATCTCTTTTTACAGTGTTGCCATTTACAATTTTCAGTCACTTTGAGCTCATACATTACATACTAACACCCGTTAACTGGCCAAAGTAGATAGTAATGGTTTCAACAAATATCCTTTACAAAACCTAATTACCTTCACGGCCCTCATCATTGGTGTAGATACCAGCATCGCTCTCCGAACTGCTCAGGCTGCTACTGCTCATCATATCACTACAAAAGAAAAAGAAAATTAAACATACATGAAACTAAGAAAAAGTGAAACATACGTGAAACTAAACAACCACCTTTAGGTGTAACTACATCAAAATTTAGCGACAAAATAAACGTCTAAACATATGTCATCATTACTGCTCTGTTTGGACTCCATGCTGTATCCACAATCATAGTTTTCATCACCAGCGTCGTCTAACAACTCACTGCATCTTTACAAATTGTGCAAATGTTACTTGCAATCTTGTGGTGACAAATTACATGTGCTATCAAAAACAATAATAATTAAAATCCACTTACAGCAGTGGTAATGATAAATGTTACAATATTAACACAATCAGAGTTCCAGTTGGCCAGGAGTGTAGTTATGAATAATTTTTTTTTTTAATTTCAGAACACCTTGCGAGAAAAAAATGTGTATGAAAATGCACAAACAATAACCACAAAATGAAGGAATTATGAAAAAGAATACTGGAAACCGTTTCCAATAATAGCAAGGACAAATTATGAGTTCTGTTGACACATATATTAATTATCATCCACAGGGTTAAAGAAAACCATAATTGGAGAAGTAGATGCACTAAATATCTGTAACTTCACCGTTTCCTCCCTCAAAGCTCTACAGATAAGTAAGAAAATGTTTTCCACCCATTCCAAGCATTAGCTCGTTTGTACCTTTGAGCTATCTCTCCTTGATTACTACACAACATCCAGTCCAAATCATGTTAGAATTAAATTAAATTTAGGCTGAAAGCTTTTATGAGGTTTAAATACAACACACATTGTCTAACTGCCACATGAGTACCTCAGTTTCTTTCTTCTGCTACTAGTATGTGGAAAATTTTACTTACCACTATCAAGTATACTGGAGTAGCCTTTCAACAAAATAAACTATGGTTATAAAATCAATTCCAATAACACTGCTGTAAAACATCCTATACTATATGGCAAATTTTCCATCCATATTTCCCAGTCATATTAATTAAAAACAGTGGTTTAAAAATTAATTAATTCACCATGAGTGAGTTGGTAAAACTGGAAAATAGAGTAGAGGATTTGATTTAACTGCAATGGAGCACACTGTCTGGTGGCAATTTCCCAATGGGTCCACTTTTCCCCTTTCTTGTACCTGCCTACTTTTGCCCTCTACAAATTTTAAATTCTTCCAGCATTTTCGGTAAACTATTCATCATCTTTCTTGTTAATTTATCCCAATCCCTGACTCCCTTACCTATGAAACAAAATCTTCCTACACCCTTTATGTCTGAAATTGAGTGACAACTGGTGGTCGGGGTCATCTTTTCCCTTCAATGGACTTCTCCTAATTTTTCAACCAATATCTTTCCACTCATCATCAATATACAAGTTGTAAGCTCCATGACTCTCTTCGCCCTCCTCCTGTCTTCCAATTAATCCAATTCCAGTGTGATGAGACAGTATTTTGTTGATGTGGGGATTTATTCGTAGAAAAGTCAGTCAAAATGGGTTTGCAGAGTTTTATATGTTTAGGAACTATTCTGAGATAGTTTAAAGCATGTTTAGAGCTTGAAGAAGTATTTTCAATAGGATTAATTGTTTAGGAAATCTCGAGTCATTGAGAACCATGTCACGTGCCATGGGGCACTATAAAACACCTCCCTTGCTGATTGTTGTCTCTCTGTATAGCGGCTCAGTTTGTGGGGGTCATATACCTGCATTACTTTGAGACTCAAATTTATGTAAAAATGTTTTAAATATAGTAAAAGTTATTCAGGGGTATAGTGTAGGCGATGTGGAACACTTTGGTATAATACTCGTGTATTTTGGCCTTTTTTTGGCAAGTTTTGAGGTTATATCAAAATTAGTTAGTTTTGGCTGGAGTAATTGCTTGGTGTGGTGTGGTGTCGGCTAAAGCCAAAGTGTGTGGCGAGAACTTACGATTTTTGAGAAAGGAACTCCAATATCATTTGCATGCTCAAATTGATTAGCTACAGTGTTGGTACAGGACATTTTGTGTGTCATCATTTCATAATGCACTTGAACATCTCTTAGTTGTCCTGCGACGTCAGCTCCTTAACCATATCAGTTACTGATTGTGTTCTGCAGTAATGTTTGGATGGGGTATCAAATCCACATTATTCCTAATGTCAAGCCCAGATACATAATAACAGTTACTAACTAAGCAACTGTAGATTTTTATACTGGCAGCAAAATAGTTAATATCCCACACAACTTTAGCAGAAGCCAACATATAAGCAGATGGAGTAAATGCAAAATACATATTGTAAATAAGCGTTAAAAGGTGCAAAGGTCTGAGCTGTTAATACAGGATATATTTTAAAAGTAAGTTCCACTATCGACTATTACCGTTGCAATGCTGCAATTGCCATTGTATGTATCAGCATTCAGTTCTCCAGTTGCTAAGCAACCTGTACATGCAGTGTAAGATTGCTAGTCCTGGTATGTGGTTCATGGTGAGAACTGACATGTTCAAGATAAGTTATCCATTTCTTGAATGCAAGAAATGTCAAACTGGCCGACATTCATCACCAAATTCGTGAAGTGCATGGTAAAGTTGCCACGAGTGATGGAATAATCAGATGGGTAATGAAGTTCAATGAGGGCCGCAACTGTGTTTACGATGAACAGTATATTCAGTCATATCTGGTCAACGATTATTTGGCAAGTGCAGCCAAAGAAAAAATTCGTGAGGCTGGGAGGTTCACAATTTCTGCATTTTCCACAAATTTCGTGGAGCGTCCTTTATAACATTGTGACGGGTCAATTACAGCTTTGAAAATCGTGCTCACAATGGGTGCCCAAGATGCTCACCAAGGAACACAAAACCCAATGGGCTTCCAGTGCATTTTTCACACGTTAGAGAGGCGATGAGTTAATGAACCATATTGTGACAGGTGGAGAGACTTGGGTGTATAATGTGACACAAAAATCGAAGCAGCAGTCTATGGTATGGAGTCACATTTACTTCATCGTCAATGAAAAAGAAATTCAAACAAACCATTACGACACAAACGATTGTATTTCACAATCGGCGGGTCCGGTCAATTTCACTGAACATTTCAGACACTCGCCAAGAACACCACACGAGGACTATCAATCTTACACTGCATGTACGAGTTGCTTAGCAACTGGAGAAATGAAAGCGAATGCGCGCAACGACAATCGCAGCATTGCAGCGGCAACATTGCTAACGGAATTTACTTTTAAAAATATGCCTCAAACAAGCAACAGTTAAAGTACTCGAAGACAGCTTACCAGTTGGCAACCTCGAGTGCCCCAGCACCGTCGACGTCCATGGTGGGTGGCGGGGGTGCGAGACGCCCCCTGCCGAGGGGCTGGGGCGGTCGCAGCAGCTGACGGTGGCGAGCGCCACTCCCTGCCGAACCACCCTGCGAGCGGTCTCCCGCACAATCCACGCTGCGCTCACGCATGCTGCGTTTCCTCTTGCCACAAATCAGGGCCCGTATCTGCACCGTACAAAAAAAAGTTTCATTACTTAGTTGTCAAGCAAATAGAGTGTGATAGGAGCTAAATTTAAAGTGGAATGTGTTAGAGTTTGCATTCTACCAACTGGCACTTAACAACTGATTTGAACAAAAAGGCTATTCCCTCAACTCATCTGTTGTAAAGCTACTGTATAATAAAGGCCGATAACAGGGTGCTAATGTCTCTTATTATTTAACCTATGTTATTGCAATCAACATTCACATAGCTAATTTGGTTCAGTGGTTTGTATCACAATTGGCAACACACAAGCAAGCATCAAATGACAAGGTACTCCACTTCGATGCTAATTTCATTCATAATCTCTGTTATTATAGTTGAATTCTGTATATAGTTTAATATTTGTCAAACACGTCACAGTCTAAAACAAACAAAATATTTCTGAAATATTCCCCTTATCTCCACATACCTATCACTCAGTTATCTGCTACACATAGTCTAAGTTGTTTCTTCATTCTGCTGTAACCAATCTCCAATCTTTCAAGCCGAGATGTATCATTCTCTCTGTCTTTTGTTAAGGTTCTTCCATAACAGTAACTTTTCTCCATCATTTGTACAAGGTGCCAGGCATGTACTTTACAGACCAACCAATTTTCAACAAAATTGTTTTAAATACTGCTATTTTCCTTACAGGCAAAAAGTTTTAAAATATTTTCTTTAAGTCTCAGTGACTGAAGTCATATCCTTTTGGATTTGCTACATTTCAAACATCAGAAAAGAAAAAAAAAACAAATACACCACAGTTAGAAAGGAAATATTTTGTTTAAAAATGAGATTTTTAGGTACGTTGAATTTTAATACATAGTGAATAAATACTGAAATTAGTTTTAAGAACTGCAATTTTGATGGAAAATAAGCCAAATCTTGCTGACAGAGGAGGCAGTAAAGTGAAAGACTAAAGAACAGCAGTTTTTGTACTAACCTCTTAATTTTGAATAAGCCTGCAAATAATAATTTTGTCCTGCAACCAACCTTGGCATCACTAACTTTATTTTTTTTTTAACTTCCATCATTATAATTTTGTTTTCCTAATAAACTTCCTGCTTATGTGGTTGAACGAAATGTCAATCTGCTGTATACTACTATCACAAAACAAATCCTTCCAGAAGTACACATTTCTCAATAAAAACTAGTATTAGAAATTTCAGAAATAAACAGAATTATATAACTACACATGTTGATTTTAAAATACTTCAACAGAAATTTTAAAAGTGCAATTAAAACGTTAAGTAGAAGCTCAACTATATCAAGACTGAAAACAATCAAACATCTATGCTAGCAGAGCCACAAGAATGTGATGGAGAATAACTATGTAGAGCTGGAAAATAGTTTGGAAGGAAAATAAATGCCTGAAATACCAAAGTAATGAGAGTTGGAAAGAAAGAGGCACTGTCAAAACACTGGTGGAGGACAAGAAACTGGAAGTGGGAAAATCATTCAAATATTTAGGATTTTTAGGGACTTTGAATGGAAGGTGTCTAGAAGAAGTAAGGAGAAGAATTTCTATTGAAAAGAAATAAGCCGACTCCCAGTAGTAAACCCCATTCAGTAAATTATCTTAAACTCTCCAGCTGGTCTATTGTTTATGAGCATCAACAGTACACTGCATCTTTCTGACTAGAAACTCCTCCCGACCCAATTAATTCCAACCTGTTCGTTGACTTCACAAGTGACAACTATCGTTCTGAAGATGTCTGAGCAGAGCTTTTTAAAAACTAAATAGGTAAAACACGGACTGAGAACATTACTCGAGCCTTTGCGAGACTGACACAGAAAGCTAGCAAACAAACAAGAGCTGACCTGTTCTCGCAGTTGGCCACGTGTCGAACGGAGCGCTTCTTCTTGCCGGCAGCGAGCGGCACTGGCAGGGACGTACGCCCCGAGCTTGAGGCTGCGTCCACTGCCATGCGCTTGAACTTGCGCTTTCTGCAAATCAACAGAGTACTTAGCCTGTGTGAAAACCTCCACCATAAACACATATCCCCTCCCCCCACCCCTGCATATGAAACTAATATTTTGAAGTATTATAGAAAAGAGTATATATTGCTACTTTTGTGTTGTAAGCATCCATATAGAATTGCGAGAGGGAACAATATTATGGACAAAAACAGTTTCTGAATTGTACTACCAGTCTTGACTGATAACTATCAAGTCCTTGTCAATCAAGACAGGTGGTTATAAACCATTCCACCAACAGAGACTTGTAATTACATGTCCCATATCTACAGTAAATTTTACTGACCACCTAATAAGCGCTCCTTTTCTTTTCTTTAAAAAAAATTATCACATGTTAAAAAATTCCCATCCTAAGTTAAAACTCAACCATGCTTCTCACATTTATATGAGGCCTTAAAGCATATAATGAATTCTTCGTTCCTAATACTTTACAATAACCAACATGAAACTCATACAGTAGAATGTCACCGATCTGGATTAGAATTCAGAAGTAGTATTTAAGGTACCTGCATAATGGAATTGTTAGTGCTGCAATCAGAAACACGAGAGTTGGTTCTCAAGGTTACTTTAAGGATCAATATCAGCCTTTGTAAACTATTACCAGGAAGCCATATAAAGTCAACAACTGGATTGCTGCATTCATTTTGAATCAGAATCTCTGAACTGTGAGTTAAAATATTTAATGGTTAATCTCGTTCAATTGTTATTTAACATCCACCAGAAGAAATGAGCAATACTGAACTACAAACTAACATGAGAACTACTTTCATCTGTGCCAGTGATTGTGGACGAAAAAACAAAACGATTCTCCACAACAGCCAACACAGCAGACAAAGACACTGCACACATGGCAATTTTCGTATTCAATCTGTTATGGTATAAATATTATTGCTCCAGGGACCATCAACATATCCAATCTTCATTTAAATATTGTAATTTTTTGTGTGCTATCATTTCTATTTTTTTTTTTTTTACTTAATTTGTAGAACAAATCTTAGACAAACACCACATATTTCATAATACTACATCAGCCTGTATGTTTAAGAAAATAGTACTGCTGGCATCGTCAACTTCACAAGAACCGAGAAATAAACTGTACTTGTTTTGAGCAAAAAGTATAAAAAATCAAGTAATCTATGTAGTAATAAGAGGAGAGAAACTAAAGAAATGGCACATCAATTAGATGATAGAGAGCAGGATTTTTCAACTCAACAAGAGCTATATAATCAAAATCAGATAGAAGAAAGCATTACAGGAACAGCAGAGAAAAGTGAAATTATTGAAAATTTAAATAAAAAATGGAAAGAAAAATTATAAAAGACAAAGCCACAAAACAAAAAGGCCAGACAAAACAAGCAAAAATAGAAATTGAGGGTTTGTTTCTATTTTTGAAAAGAATGTCCTAGCAATATTAGCCTGAAATATTACGGGAAACTGTCTGAAAACTGTAACTATCAACACTGACACACCTTCAATAATCTCTAGTTAAATAACTTTTGAATGTATCACATTTGCATATTTCAGTAATAATGTTAAGGGAAAATGAAATGGCTTTAGGCAATATAATTAACAAAGGACAGGGAAAGTGACTCTTCACTCACCAAAGTTGAAGGCTGCGATGAGTGAAACACATGAGACAAACAAAAACATATACAATATTTCGGTTTTACACCTTATTCATGTGACAGGGATCAAGTCATATGGTTCGGGAGTTGTAAACGCACTAAAGTTTACTCGGTCTCCGGCACATGAATAAGGTGAAAAACCAAAATATTGTATATGTTTTTGTTTGTCTCATATTTGTTTCACTCGTCGCAGAGTTCAACCTTGGTGAGTGATGAGTCATTTTCCCTATCCTTTGTTATTTGTGTATTTCAGTAACATTGGAGCAGGAAGAACAAATGTAAGAAGGGAGATACCAATATGGAAAGGAAAGATAAAATACATCCATCACTCACCACAGTTGAAGGAGAAGCGCAGCAGCAACAAACAACAGTCCACAAACAAAATAAAAAAAAACAAATACTTCAAACTACGCCCTCAATCATGAAAACAGAATCAGTCAACACAATCAACTTTGGTAAAAGATTGCTGTATTTTATCTTTCCATCCAATATTGACATATGCATGTTTATATCGGAAACACATTTTTTTCTCGGGTTTTTCATTCAATCACCAAGCAACACATAACACAAAAACTTGTTCTCCATATTATGGCAATCAAATGCATTTTCGTTTCATGTTAACACATTTTTCAATCTCACTAATTAAACTTGTATCAAGGAACTTAGAAGAAAACTAAATACTTCAAGTAATAGCAAGATCTAGCAAAGCATGTTTACACAAGTTACTTTATATCACAACAGTAGTGAGTGAAAAACTCAATTTGCTTGTGCACATAATAGTTCTCTACACATTAATTGTGCAAAAAATAGGTTAATAAGAAAATATTCTGGCCAGTTTTAACATGAATGTAGTAGCTTTTAAAACAGAAATGAAGCAGTAAGTTGGAGATATCATGACCAGCTGAGGGATATCTAGTTCATAACATAAAAGTTTAATTTTATCGTTTTATTTCAAAAATTTTAAGCAAAATTTTGAAATAGTTGCAAACATTTTCATAAGCTCACTCTTCCCTACACATAAATAATGAAATATTGTGTTGTAATAGTGAAATATTATAATAACAGTGATAGCCAACATGCTGTTAGGCAATGAAAATAAGTAGGGGAGGGAAAATTTCCGCTATCCTTCGTTCCTTTGAGATTCTCTAGAAAAATCTGCGTTTTGTGTCCCAAATAATGTAAAACAACGATACAAGTAGTGTGAACTACAAAATTTCATATGGATGTAGTACAAATAATTTAAATTTTGTCATTATTTCAATAATTATACACGAGAAGATTGATTTTGAAAAAGGAAAAAGCATTATGTCTTTAAGGTCTCAAAAATGTAAATCTAAAGACAGAACTTCGTGATATGGTTGTTTACTTTGGTTGTGGATTTAGATAAGTGCATCCCGCAAGGAAATGAATACACAAAACAGTTTTGGAGATTCAATGTTGTTTCATGGTAGTTTTGTAATGCATAAATATTCTAAAATACTATAAACTAGTATCAATATACGAATGCATTACTAATACATATCAATTAACCCTTTAAAGTGTATAAATTTTTTGTTACTAATT
>JARYHS010008405.1:0-12000 GCA_031002005.1 Vandiemenella viatica
GTTGCCCCATGGCACAGTGCAGTGTCGTGATGCAGTGTCCAGTTGTCGGAGATGACTGGTCGGACATGATTCACTCGGTCTCGCAGGCGGTTCAGCTCTTGCACTTAAAAGTTCGAATTGACAGTTTCCCCAGGGGAAACGAACTCCTTATGAATCACCCCGCGATGGTCAAAAAACACAACCATCATTGTCTTGATCTTTGATTTGCTCATGCGAGCCTTCGTTGAACGGGTGGACGTGGAAGGCATCTGTTGGCCCAATTCGGCGTTTCCACGTTGCTGCACCCCGCCTACAGTCCCAATCTGGCTCGAACTGACTTTTTTTTTATTCCCACGGATGAAAAGGCAGCTGAAAGGACAGCGGTTTGACTCGATTAAGGAGGATCAAGCAGCATCAATGAGGGCTCTCAACAGCATCCTCGAATCTGACTTCCAGAAGGCGTACAGCCAATGGCAGCAGCGTAATTCTAAGCGTGTAGCTGCCCAAAGGTGCTATTTCGAAGAGGATTAAGGAATTGTAAACATATCTTCAATATATATTTTTTTTTTTTATAAAATCAGTCCTACTACTTTTGGTATGGACCTTGTATATATCACTTATAGTAAGCAGTAGTATACTACAGTGAAAGAAAAAATTAGTCACTATATTGAATTAAAACTATTTTGCTGATGCTTAGTCATTTGAGGTATGATCAATGAGTGTCTTTCTTTTCAGTTTTTTTTTTTTATTTTTTTTTTAAATTTTTTCATAGTATAAAGCAAACATTCATGGGGTGACGTTCTGTGAGCACACATGTCCGGAACCAAATGGCTTGTTATCTATTACATGAAGAGGGTTAATAATGAAATATTACGTGTTTTCTCTCATCGCAGCTATCAACTTTGGTATGTGATGGGTTAATTTCCCTTTCCTTTATCATTTTTTAAAGGAAACAGTTTATTTTATTTGCAGTGGTCAAGTTAAAAAAAATAAAACACGGTTACTTACACTAACAAAGTGCAGAGGAGAAGCTGTTTAGGACCACACAAGACAGCAGCAGCAGTAGAAAGAATTATTGTGCTTCCACAGAATATTATGGGTAACCAGTATTCTTCCAGACCTTCCAGGATGGTAAAATCCAAGCTGCGTAACACTTCTGTCAACCAGTGGTCTGGCACAGGATGAACTTTTGCGTTCAACAAAAGATTTAAGTTTAAGCACAAGACTAATTTAACATTTATTTATATCATAATTGATTAGTTATTCATTACAATGTGAAGAAGATATTAATGTTTCTTGCTATACTATATAGTTTCAAATAATTTGTAATTTAGCTCTATATATACATTTCTCTCACTCTAATGTTCACAGTGATTCAGTAAAGAGTTATTAAGCAAACATAAACTAAATTACTGGTATTTTTACTTATGAAGGGAAGAGGGACAGATAAAAGAAAGAAAAAAAAACACAAACAAAGATTACAATATTTCAGTGTCTACACACCTTTCCTCCTGTCATATGTCTTGCCTCTTACATGAGTAAGGTGATTAACAAAAATATTGTGTTTGTGTTTTATTGATTTTGACTGTTCCTATTTCCTTCATCTGTGATGGGCTATTTTCCCCTATTTTACCTTGTTTTCTTTGCTTAGTGGCAGTTTAGTTGTCACCATTATTCAACTATGATTTTTAGGCACTGTTGTTCTTATTCAAAACAAATTTAGCCAAGTATAAAGCACTAATTAAAATAAAGATTGCAATTATTGCATCCTTATAAGCATACAATATAGTAAAAGAAAACGAATGTTTGAAATGAGTATAACCATAAAAGTTTTGAGATATTAGTTTTTTTTTTATTTTTTACCTGGGAATTCTGACATCAAGAAGTAGAGTGAAGTTATAGCAACATAAGTAAAGCTCGGTTCCAGATGGCCCACATGCATTGTAAAAGTAACCAACACCAAGGATAATGCGACACCTTTTGCTAATCGAGCCATGATGAAAGCTGTTGTCAGACGCACCAGATCTGCTGTTGTTGTTTCATTTGTGAGTTGCACCCAGTGGCGGGTCTGAAAGCATAAGAGAAAACTACAAAATATGAGCAGTTGTCAGGTATCTTATAAATTTTGTAACTGCATAACAAAATTTGTTCTCAGAACTGCGAGTTAGATTGAATAAAATTGTATATTGGTTTTTAAAAGTCAGTTACTATGTTAACTCAAGCTAGAAATCAGATGTTTACAGTTTCAAGATAGTATTTTCTGTTGTATTAGTCTCAAACATTCACCTGGAAGTGTGATATTTATAGAAAAATTCGCAATAAATCGAAGAAAGCAGTTAGAGACTTGAAGTTCACACGGTAACCATTTTTGAAGATGTAGATTTGATTAAAGCTACTTTGAAATCAATAGCTTCAATAATTTCTGAAATATTAATTAGTTAGATTCTGTTTTTGGATTATGAATTTTATTTCAACTTTAGATAATAGTAAACATTTTTTGTTTGATACTAAATGAAAGAATGGCTCTTTAGGAGTAAAATAAAATTTATTTCAGTTTGGTAATGTCAAAATTGTGAAAGTTATTAACAGGTTTTGGGGTATTGTATTAAAATAAATTTTATGACTAAACTATTAACGTTACAAAATTGTTCATAAAGATAAAAGTTGATGCTTTTTTTAATATAAAATCTAAATATTTCTAAAATTTCAGAACAATAGAATTATTTTAGTTGTCAAGGTCAAGAATATTTGATGCAAGCTTACAGGCGTGAGATATGAATCTGATCAGTTTTCCAGCATATTCTCGTGAGAGACCAGGAAGTCCGGCGTTCTTGTTTCGATAAATATTAGCTCAGAATTTTCCTCCTCCTCCGACAGTCGGCCAGCCAGTTTCATTTAGAGCACTACTGTGCTACTGTTAGGCGTAGGCATCTCTCAGTTTGAAAGTTACAATTAGAAGATTACTATGCAGCTTTGAAGTAGTTCTTTACACCATGTGGTGCGTCGGGATAACTTAAATGTCAGTCGTCACATAAACAATTTAAACTTTAGGTGCATGTGATGAAATCTTAACTGCTTTTATGAGTCAGTTAGTTGAACTCTGAACAATGGGGTTTGGTCTGGCTCGATCAGTTAGTCGAATTTTCAACCTTGTCTTTGGAAAATTTGTCTGATGCCGTTTCAGTTTGTGACTTTGCAAAATATTCAAGGATATAATGCATATTTACCAGTGATAGACTTGTGACTTTTATTTTACTACCTTTCTTAGTTTGGGGTTTGTCAAACTAAGTGGCAACCACGTTACATTTGCAAAGCTAAAGCTGAAAATATCCACGGCTATCCATGGTCATAGCTGAGACTGAAGGTTTATGCATCAACCCCGATGCAAAGCTTTTGTTTCTCACACAGTGACATGACACATATAAAATTAGATTTTACTTTGTTATATACAATGGAAAAAATTAAAATCCCAATACCCAGATGGAGTTCTGATAAATGAATGAAATTTAGCCCCTAGTATCCCCACATGAAAAGTAATAGATGATTAAAAATTGAAAGCTTTACATGTAATTGTATGAGAATAATGGGGCTATTTGCTATGCAAAATTGCTGTTTCTTAGCATATAAGTGGTGAACAGTGTGATGTAACATGACACTTTTTTTTCAGAAGTGCTTGTTGACTAAGTATGCCAAAGCAAAGAGTGACGATCCTAGATACGAAAATGTCTAATTGTAAGAGAGGTTGGAAAATTGGCATGTTTGAAATGGGTGCATCATATTGTGAAATCACCCGAAGGATTGACTGTACTGAAATTTCAGAATCCAGAGTTGTTACACAGTGGATGAAAAAAGGCTCTAATACTCTTAGAGCAGGTGCAGGTTCATACAGATAGACAACAGCACGTGACGACTGCCAGATTGTGTGGGTGGCTGTTGCTGGCAGACAGGTGACTGCAACGTCATATCCAAGTAGTGGTTACAGAGACAGTCACCCCCCGGACAATTGTATACCAATTACTTGGTTACATTCTCTGACCCTTATACAATGTGTTCCATTAACCTGATTTCATTGTTAGCATTGTCTAAGTTAGTGGAATAAAAAACACAAATGGACATGAATGATATACATTTGTGCTTAGAGACAAGTCTCGATTCCGTCTGTTGCAAAATGATAATCGAGAACATGTATGCAGGCACAGTGGAGAAACAGCTTACTCTGCCATGATTTCTGAACATCACATAGGTGCAACCAGTTTCGACAGCAGAGCTGAGTTTGTTATTGTTGCAAGAGTAATGACAATCCACCACTATGTGAACAGGGTGCTGCAACCTATTGTGACACCCTTCATGTCCACCATCCATATCATATCTTCCAACAGTATAATGCCCATCCTCATACTGCGGCCATCACAACACAAGCCATGCAAGGGGTTACAATCACAATTTGGACAGCCTGGTCCCCAGATTTCTTCCCAGTGGAGCATATCTGGGATGCCAGGAGTAGACACATTTGATCACATGATCACCCAGCACAAATTGTGCAACAACTGACTGCACAAGAAATGCAGGTGTAGAGAGACATACACACAGAAGACATCTGAACACTTGATTCAATGCCGGCAAAGATCCCCGAATGTGTTGGTGTTCAACGTGGGTGCACTTCTTACTGACAATTGTCTCTAAAGGTAAAAAAAAAAACTTAGCCTGATCCATTTCAATTTGTTATCATTTCTTCTGGGTATGACCTTGGATATATCTACAAAGTATCCTAAAATTCCACCATTCCTGTCTGAGTGTTGGGATTTTAATTACCCCCAGTGTATGATGAACATTCCCTTTAATGAAAGAAATAAAATGTCAGGCAGGCCATGAACTTCTTACTGAGTGCATCCATTATTTTTGGTGTAATCCCAATCTCTTTCTTGAAGAACCACTATTTCTTGTCCATTAAAATGTCACTATATCACTTTATTTATGAGATTGTTTAAATGATGTTACATCTGCATATGAAAATCTAGAGTGTGAGAAAAATGTAATATAGAATCCAAGCGAATTATGGAAAGTCACAATGTGGATCACTATTATGTGAATGAAAACTGAATTTGAAAAGAATAGATCAAGTTTAAACATCAGTTCTCAGTTTATTAAAAAATAAATATATGATTAAGCTGTCACTTTACCTTTAGTGACTGTTGTAAATACAGCAACACAGTATAAAACAACAGCGTGTATAGACTAACACACCGTTGTAATGGGCAGATAGCCTTTTCCATTGCCACAAAAAACAGGATCTGAAAAATGAATTTTCTTTATGCCTATAAAACAAAATTTTAGACTAGAGAGTTACACTAATTAACAAGCAGTTCAAACTTATAAGATTATTATTATTATTATTGTGAGGTTGGCTTCTCAAGCAGTTTACAGAAAGGGAACAATAATTAATCACTAAACTCCTAAATATAGATTTGACAATCAATCCACAACAATCAGAGACAGTTGGTGCAGAACCTTGAGGCTACTTTCATATGATTAAAGTAAGCAGTCTACCACGAACCTTTCGACCACGTAATCTTTAGATTTGTGTGCAAGTGACTGCACTTTTAACAGAAATTTACTGCGTAACTGGAGATCCTTTGGGTAAATTAGTTAAAAACTTAATTCTTGGATTTATTGTTAGTGAATGTATTTAAATTTTGAAATAGTACTAAAGTTCACCCTCACTGAGTTTGAAAATCAACATTTCTGAATTGAAAGTTTTATTTATTTAGGAACAGCTGAAAGTTTGGTAATTAATTAAAAAAAATAATACAACAAAACTTCTTGGTATAGAGTTAATTAATGGTACAAATTAATGCAGTTCTAACTAATGATTAGTTATGGCATCTATAATTAAACAAAGGAAAAAGGAAACGGCTTTGGGCAATATAAATTACAAGGAAAGGGAAAATGACTCATCACTCACCAAAGTTGAAGGCAGCGACGGGAGAGCAACATAAATCACGAACACACAAATATACATAATATTTCAGTCTTAAACCTTCTTCATGTTAAAGAGAATGAGTCATGTGGATTGGGAGGTGTGCTTATTTATGTGTTTACCCCATGATACCAACATCTAAGGTAAGTGGTGGTTCATTTTGCTATCCCTTTTTTTGTAATGTTATTAGTGTACTGCTTAAGGGACGTTCATTGTGCACACACATTCCGAGCCTAATGGCCCGTTTTTCTATTTGTGATCAAGGCAGATGCCGAAATATTGTGTAGTTGTTTGTCAGCATTAGTGTTCTCTCATCGCATCTGTCCACTTTGGTATGTGGTGGGTTAATTTCCCTTTCTTTTCTTATTTCAATCTGCAATCAGGCATTTTACCTCTGAGCAGCATGGTTGCGCATGGAAAATCGAGAAAATCAGTAGTTAAAAAAAGGGCGAGACAAACCAGGAACTTATCAAATACTGTGCTACAGAAGGATGTTAATGGTTAAGTGGGTTGGTAGTGTGGGATGGACATGTCCTGCTGATGATAAAGAAGAAGAAGAATTTGTTAATGAATGCTTCAAACAGTAGAATAAAATGATAACTCAGATTTTAAGACAATCAGAATTGAATCTGTTAATTAAAAATAAAACAGAACAGAGTAAGCTTAGGAAAAAACTAAAGTTAAATCAACTACAGCATATTATCAAGAATGGGAAAAAAATATTGTATTAAAACAGTGAAACCACAGACAAACTTTCATTGAAATCTTGTGAGCTTACATTAACCATTAACATTAGTACAAAATATATATAAAAAAAATTGCCTGAATTTACAATTTGAAAGCTGTAACTTCAGTTTTGATGTATGAAACCAGTCCCCCTGAAAGCTCTACCTGGTTCAAAGTGGTATGGAATCTGCTGGTGCTCCGATGTACAATAAGCCGATGAAGTGAGACACTAAGCAGCCAAGTCAATCTCAGCCACCAGGCAGGACCTCGTGATACCCAGTCGCACACTTGCTCCCATACCTGCCTGGAACATGGAAATTCCTAAGCGAAACACAACTTCATTTCTAAGTAGGAGTGAACAATAATGGTATACATGAAGTACTTAATAAGGTTTCTATCAGTAGGCATGAATAAAAACCAACACCATGCTCAGATTTATGACACAGTATAAAAAGTAAGTCAAACTTATGTTTGAGGTTCATGTGGATTGCATAAACAAAACAAAGTTAACTCAAGGAATATGTTGTCCAGACCAGGAAAAGAGCTATTGTTTAAAACAGTTGCTCTACAACATAATGGCAAGTAATTTATATATATATATATATATATATTTATGTTGCAGACTAATTTTATCAAGGGAATTAGAGCAGTATAAAATAAGAGATGTACAGGAAAAGTGAGTTATATGTTTAAAATGTTAGGGAATTTATGCATTGAAAAAGAAGTAGTATTCAATATATTAACAATTATAAACAAACTATAAAATAATGTGTATTAAAATAAACTGGTACAAAGAAACAGTGATATACTGTACATAAGTATGGTACTAGAACCCACTGCACTTGTTAAGGAGCCTTCATACTAGATCAGGGAGGCACAATTTGACCAGAAATAAGTCCTGGCCCTGCTTACCAGTCATTCTGAGTGCAATTTTTAGGTGATTTCCTGCAATCATAAAGGTGAATCTCCATCTCTTAAACTACACATTTCAGAAACTAAAATATACTTATTGTAAGGCAGAAAGCTGTTGCTGGGGGTTAGCAATACTCTGCCTTAACTGTGAACAAGTAAGTTCATGACTGGTGTAGCCTACTGGTACCATAAAACATTTAGATTATAAACGGCCATCACACGTTCGTATTATACACCCCAAACACGAAGGATGTAATAAAATAAGTTCATGTGACACAGTTTTTAGATTATAAAGTACTTATATTCTTGAAAAAGTTTCTCTTACAATGCCGGTACAAGAATTGTTAATAAAGCATCGGACAACAGTTCCATAGAAGATTGTCAGGTTAAGCACATTCACTCGAGAAGACAAACACTAAGTCCCCCTAACTTAAGTGAGAGAATGATTATGGTATGTTAAGATGTGCCACAACAACTACCCGTGTGGAACACTTTGCTCCGTGAACTGACACGGATTGCACTGTTTAAAATCTACTGAAAGACTGGGCTACATAGTGACACAAAGTTATCTCTTTGAAAACTCTCAAAAGACTAGACATTTTCAAGATGGTTGCAGGTACTTTTATTAACTTTCAGATTTCTATGATGTCAGCAAGAACTTTTGAAAATTAATATCTCCAAATGTGCTGGATAGTTTAACTCGCAATTAATACATGGACTTCCTGATATCATATTCTATCTATGTCAGTTTAATTCAAACTTCAAAAGGTTTTCTATAAGATTAACCTTGAAGTCTCTTACATCATCAGCTTGCCATGACTTGCTGCACTTCCTCAACAATTCACTACAATCTATCATAAAAATCTTAATTATCTTACCAGTGCTTAAACTTTTTACAGGAACCAAGGTATATTTTTAATACTCTAAATTTAAGCTATCTTCTGATATAAATTTTTCAATTTCATCTCTTTTAGTTAAAATCCTTATTTTTTCTCTAATTAGAGGTCATAATTAAATTTGGCATAATTAGTTAATGTTGGTGATAAAAGATCATCTGTAATTTTATTCTATTTAAAGTTATTTTAAATCTTAGATTTTAGCTTTCCTAACCACGTGGATTAAAAAGTAAACAAACCAATTTATTTCTTAAAATAAATTTTTCCAGGCATAATGAATACACTCTAAAATGATTCTTATGGTGAGCTTTAGTTGTGGAAATGAATGCAAGAAAATCCATTCAAGTTGAAAACTACTTTACTTGAAATTTCTGTCTCACTACACAACCAACTTCAAAATCGAACTATAGAGTATATTACTATGGGGGATAACTAGCAAGCTACTAGCAACTGGCGAGCTAATAGGTATCTTACATTATAACACACAGAATACAGTTACACTTTTCAGAGAATGATAGCAACACAACTTTTCTCCAATTGTAAAAATGCTACAAATCTGGTAAATCTGGTTCTATCATGGATAGAGCAGATGTCAGATGTCTGCTCTCATTATACACACCAGTCACCTGTGCACAGGTGCTGGTATCTTGTAATCTGCCAGGACTGATTAAAAAGAAGTAAAACAAACTATACAGATAAACCATTTTCATATTTTCATATGACACATAAAAATGGTATTAAGGCTCAAAATATTGTGTTGCATAAAGAAATAGTTGTTTACAATAATTTCTAATTAGAAATATAATATTCTATATCTGTTGTAAGATATAAGGGAAGAGTGAGGACTTGGTTAGAAGGCTGTGAATGAAATGTGATCCTGATGTTGAAGTCTATTAAAGTTTTAAATTAATTTTCTGTTAAAAATGTAATGTATTTATAAACTTCTTAAATGTTACGCTATATGTAAAAAATTATAAAAATAATTACTGTTATTCCTAGACAGTGCTGAATATGAATGAGATTTTAAAAATGAAGTATCAATTAATCATTTGATCAAATTAAAAGTCATTACCAGTTTGCAGCATGAAAATCTGATATCATCAGCTTATTTATTTCCTTTCAGTCAACAAGGAAATGAATTTAAATTTAAAGGCCTTCACTTCTGGCAAAGCTTGGTTAGTATTTGTTAAGTACAATAGAATATTTTTATGTTTCAGATTCCAAGTAGCTCCCTTTTACTTTTATTTTTTTGCTCATTGAAGTCAAGTTCATTAGGGGCAGGCAAGGAACAGGAAGTAATTTTACCATTACATTCACCAGACATGATTTTGAAAAACCACAGAAATTCAGAATCTGGATGGCCAAGCAGGGTTCAAACCCGCGTCATCCCGAATGCAAGGCTACAGCATTACAATGCACCCATTAACCTTGATGGTTCCCCTTTATATAGCAATCATAAAATTTAATCACAATGGAGCATATGCCCCATTCATTATTTCCCTACTCATCTACTTTTGTATTTTATTATCTTTTTCCCTTTCTTCCCTTTTTCCTATATCTTAATCATTTAAGGGCTACTTCACGACCCACCTATTATCATCTTTTAAGAATTTTAACTTAAATTCCTCGAACCCACCATAGTGGCTGTGTGAATTAAGGTGCCACCACACTAAATAAGGAATTCTGGGAGGTATACAGGCCTTTTGTCCTGAGAATTACATTTTGGCTGTGCTGATTGTGGTTGTTATGTGGTTTTTGAATTACACCTGGGCCAATGCTGGGACAGTCCCCAAGCTCTACTTCATAAAGTACATACTTCACAAACAAAAATATACTTATCCTACCGCTAACGACCCCGCTGTCAACGCGCCCTAAAGCAACAACAACAACAACAAACTTATCCTACAGAACACAAGTTACACGTTTTACCTACAATGCCGTTCCTTTACCAAAATTTTGGCAGGCCTAGCAATCCACTAGTATATGGAGCCTTGCTTTCAAATAAACTTAGCCTTGGTACATGCTGTGATAGATGACCTGAAAAAAAGTGGAAATCCTCAATGACAATTGTTAAATTTTAATTATTTCAGTGTTTCTAGAAAATTCTCCATCATTTCCCTTGGTAATTTATTTCAGTACTGTATGCCCTTACATGAAAGAGACAAATTTTCCATTCTCTGATGTCTACTGAAATTAACTGCCATCTTATAGTCATGAACATCTCTTCCCTTTCGCATACTAATGATAATTCTTTTACCAGTATCCATATGAAAATCACTGCAATATATGCCTTGTATACTCCCAGCTCTCTATTCACCTGCCTTCGGTTTCTAATTACTTTAAACCCATCTCCCTTATCGTGTTAGTTACTGATTATGTTTTATGTAAATTTCTTCAAGAAAATCCAGCTACCATCCTTTGCAGCTCCTCCAACTCCTGTATCTACACCAACATACTCAAGGAATGGTATTACCCTAAGTTCTGTTATCAAATTCATTCACTTCACTGATAAATCCCCTCTAGCCCTCTCCAAATGAATGAGAGATTTTTAAACCTATCTCTCCTACCTGCCCTATAAAGCATTAAATGTTAAGCCAAGAGATATACATATACTGAATTTCCAAAGAAACTGGTATAGCCATGCATATGCAAACACAGAGGTATGTAAACACTCAGAGTACTGGTGCTGTGGTCGGCTATGCCTATATAAGACAATGGGTGTCTGGTGCAGGCGTTAGATTGGTTACTGCTGCTACAATGGCAGCTTACCTGGATTTTAGTGAGTTTGAAAATGGTGTTATAGTCAGCACACGAGGGATGGGACAAAGCATCTCTGAGGTAGCGATGAGGTGGGATTTTCCCATTACGACCATTTTCACAAGTGCACCATGAATATCAGGAATCCAGTAAAACATCAAATCTCTGGCATTGCAATGGGCTGCAAAAAGATCCTGCAAGAACGAGACCAACAACAACTGAAGAGAATCATTTAATGTGACAGAAATGCAACTCTTCCACAAATTGCTGCGGATTTACAATGCTGGGCCATCAACAAGTGTCAGCATGGGAACCATTCAACGAAACGTCATCAATATGGGCTTTTGGAGCCAAAGGTCCCACTCATCTACCCTTGCTGAGTTCATGACACAAAGCTTTATGCCTCGCTGTGGACAGACATTGAACTGTTGATGATTGGAAACATGTTGTCTGGTCTGACTGAGTCTCATTTCTAATTGTATCAAGCGGATGGATGTATGTGGGTATGGAGACAACCTCATGAATTCATGGATCCTGCATGTCAGCAGGGGAAAGTCCAAACTGGTGGAAGCTCTGTAATGATGTGAGGCGTGTGCAGTTGGAGTAACATGGGACCCCTGATACGTCTAGATACGACTCTGACAGATGACACATACGTATGCATCCTGGCTGATCACCTGCATCCATTCATGTCCATTGCACATTTCGATGGACTTGGGGAAATTCCAGCAGGACAATGCGACACCCCAATGT
>JARYHS010008407.1:0-15999 GCA_031002005.1 Vandiemenella viatica
CTTTAGATCCACGAATGTATTGTTGGGAAGGAAACCATGGAAGACCGATATCTTGATGACCGTACCTGGAATTGAACCCATGTCCTGCCAAATACTGGGACTTAACGTTTAATTCTCACCCATGGATTTCTGCCTCTCAAAGTAAATATTGATTGCTATTCAATCAAGTATACCGATACGTACCTTACTTTTTATCCAAACAGTAATAAAAACACAAGACGGATATAGCACCTACTTAATAAGCGTACCACTGAGGCCGAACATTAACCGGCGACCCCTGAAACTTGATCCTTATCTCAGACTGGACTAAAACAATTGTTACAGCTTTTCATCTCAGCTACCAACCGAGTTAACAGTAATAAATGTTATTGAAACACTTGACATCCAATACACCTGTGAACTACCCTTTATCGCAACGAGAAAGCCCCGAAAAACAGTGAAGTAATGTAACAATGACCCAACATGTAGCGAGGCAGAGCGTGGGTAGTTGTAATTAAGTGTTGCGCTTTTGTTATGCTGTACAGTTACTATGTGCTCAGTTATAGACACGATTAGACCGCGAAGGCCCAAATCCTCTCTCTTTTTTTTACTCTATTGTCGAAATATGTTTGACGTATTAGGATAGCAGTATATAAACAAAGCGGATACACAATTTAAAGATACCTGCATGATCATAACAGGCATCATAATCTCAGCTCAAGTGCCACAGCACGTACTGGCTCAAATACCTCCAGAAGATAACAAGCGCCGTACGGTTGGACGAAAAAATTACAGCTTCCCATTTGCCGATTTATTCGGTATTACTTAAATCACGGAACTGCGTATAAAATACGGGATCCACTTTGTCCAGATGACACCGTGAAGGAACCAAAGTGTGAAAGTATCTCCACAAACTGTAGTGTCATCAATACTTCTTCTGCTGTCTTTTAATATGGAAACTAATTTACCGATGAACATTACCCAGTTCATACGTGCTCTTAGAAAATATAAAGGTATGATCTACAATTCTGATATGATGATCTCTCCCAATTGTGACAGCGGAACTCTAGATCAGTACGTAGCCTTCGTCATACAATGATTCGCAAAACACTGCTGATTCGGAGTAATTAATGATAGATTTCTATCGCACTCAGAAGCTACAACTATTCAAGAGCGTTATGTTCATCTCAGCACTTGTCGAGTCCTGTAAATTAGTTTGCCTATTTACAAAAAAAGTAAGAACTTGTGAATCTACGCACGAGAGGTGAATCATGTATGCTGTCGGTTGATGTCTCAGCTCCACTTAGATGCTCTTTATCTCAAATACCAATTTGAGATCATTTGTAAGGCTGTCTGTGGTGATAAAAAGCTTGCTTGACGACCCATTTCCCCAGATATCTGCTCCGGAATGCAGACCCTCGAAAGCAGTGTTGAGGCACGCTTCGGAATTCAGTTGGACCGGCAAGCACAGCTGCTTTCTTTTTTGCCGCTGGTGTAATAGCAGCGTGTCACCGCCATCCAATTAACAGGGACAGCACCCGTCTCAATTACATACTGCCCCACTGACAAACTCAGCGGCTCGAACAAATCAATCTGCCACACAGTAGCATGTTACATATGTAGTTCTTCTACGACCTCATAATATGCAAATTAATTTAGTAATTCTCTTGACCACTGACCTCCTTTTCTTCGCAGTTTGATACTATATATTTCAAGTTTCCATGATTTTCAGAAATCAGAGGATCCGAATGAGATATCGTTGACAAGTGCAATAACGTTCCGAACCTCTCTGTCAACTTGATGAACTCCCGGTTGTAATTTTTCCAATGTCGACGAGCCATCTACCATCCGTTTACCGAGGATCCACTTACTTTAACCCCATCATGGACTCTCACTTCATCAAGAGTCGTTACAGTAATTATTATTGTTGGTCTGTTACTCCCTCAAGATTCATCTACTGCATTCTTTTTGAGATAACTCGGGATTCGTAATCGCTGTATCGTCATCTTCACCTGAATGCCTCACGGTTGAGGATTACTGGTACTGTGATTGGTTCTTGACATGACGTCAGCTGCTTCAAGCCCTGGTGGGGGAAGGAATTTTCATTATTGGACATTTGGCGAACAGATTAGTGAGATGGCAGAGCAAAATTTCTAAGCACTAAATGATTTGAAAATGAAATGATGTTATAAGACACTGTTGATTGCGATTCGTCCGTCGAATGTGAAGTAGAACATGGCGACCCTATAGCGTCCTTGAGAATCATTGTCCAGAAAGAGATAGCTCCAGATTCTACTCTCTCCCTTCTTCCATCCTCGTATACATAATACAAAACAATAATCACAATCATTTAAACATATAAGAGTACTGTTAGGCATATGGAGGAAAGAGTGTGATTCCATGTAGGAGTATAACAAAGATCCAAACGGGTTAATAACCGACTTCATTCTGATTCTACACTACGTATCGTCTGCAAGCGTCTTTTCAATTATTTCAACAGCTTTGCTCAGCTTATGATGGGATCTTCGTAAAGCATGCCACAACCGTTCTTTTTTTAATTTCTTAGTTGTTTTCTTTAACGAGTTGCCAGGAGTAAAGTTACTGTCGGATTTTTTTCACTTCGGGCTGTACGTCTCGACGAGAGAGGATGGAAGGTAAGGAACGGGTCTTGAAGACATCATCGCGGCATTCACCTTGAGCGATTTCGCGAAACCACGAAAAACCGAAATTTGGATGGCGCGACGGGGGGTCGAACCTGTGTCCTCCCTAATGCCAGGCCAGAGCGATATCACTATAGGAATTTGGGACTGATTCGTGTTACAGATTACACTTGATGAGTACTCAAAACAGAAACAATATTCTAAAGCATATGAAGTTCTAAAGCTCTATTTCCAAAAAAAATGTAATAAAAATACAAAGATATCGGTGAACTAATTTGTGTGAGGGTGAGGTGGAAAGTTCTCTGCCAGGCAAAGAGATTACTTTGTTGTCAAAGCATTTTTTTGTAACTTTGGTACAAGTGTCGCTATAGTGAACGGCAGGTTTCAACCCGTTCTTGAAAAGTAGTTTTCTTTATTGATATGGATAAACTGAATTAGCGTGAAGTCATTAAATTTTCCATTCTGGACAATGTTTTTTTTACTTATGGCTTTACGCCTCGTTGACGTCGAGGTCATTAGAGAAGGGATGGGACTGGGAACAAGGAATGGGAAGGAATTCGGCTATGGCCTTTTGAAGGAAGCGTCCCAGAATTCGCTTGGAGGGATTTGGGGAAACCGTGGACAGCCCAAATCTGGATGCCCGGATGGGGATTCGAACCGGCGTCCTCCCGAATGCGAGGCCAGAGTGATAACCACTCACACACCACGCTCGGTCTGGACAACGGAAATTTATCAAAAGTTGGTAAAGATTTATGTCGTCTACTCCTTCATTTGCAACACTGAAGACATGGACGGCTGGATATACACGTTCTCGTACATCATATGAAGATGATCCACTCGAGGAGGAACCAGCGGTTGTAACCGTAGATAAAAACAACGAGAAGATGCAAAATACGGTATTGGATGATCAACGAACAAGGATGTAGGCATATCAGAAGGAAGGATAGCTACATTTTACTTCAAGAATTAAATGTGTTTACTTTTTGTAGAAAGTAGAGGTTAGTTACAGCTGAGCAGTCGCTGAGGACAGTAGCGGATTTTCGTTTTGTATTCGATCTTTAGTGGTGTGCAGATTTAGTGTAATCTTTGAGTGTTTACTTTGTAGAAAGTAGAGATTAGGTACATTTGAGCAGTTGCTGAGGACAGTAGCGGATTTTCGTTCTGTATTTGACCTTTAGTGGTGTCTAGATTTGGTTAGTGCAATCTCTGAGTGTTTATATACTGTACGAAGTACAGGTTATTTCGAGTTTCTGTTCCTTTTTTCTTTTCTTTTTTTCTTTTTTGCGTTTTTCAAAAGCAGAATGGCTAGGGACTGTGATTGCTGTGTGCAGACGCGAGCTGAGGTGGCTGATCTCCGCGCACAGCTTGCAGCTGTGTTAGCGAAAGTTACACAGCTGGAAGCTGCCATAAAAGGTTGCAGCAGAAGTGATACTGGGAAAACTGATGTAGCCAAGCTTATAACAGATTCTCCCATATCGACCGTCGTACCTGCAATCCAGGCTAAAGGGTTGGAGGCTGTGCCGCGTTCGCCTGTGGGTGTCTGGCGTATGGCCTCTTGACTTCGAATCCGCACACGGGGGCAGTCGAGCAGGCTTAAAGGCCAAGACGCTGAACTTGTTCGACTGTCCAACCGGTATGATCTATTGTCGGAGGCTGACTCAGTCCCACAATTGTCATCCTGCGAGTTGACGGCCCCCCAGCCTGCTAGGTCAGAGCAAACACAGAAGGGGATTTTGGTAGTTGGGAGCTCTAATGTTAGGCGATTATTGGAGCCCCTTAGGAAAATGACGGATTACTCGGGGAAAAAATTCAACGTCCATTCAGCGTGTATTCCGGGTCGCCTGATCCGAGATGTGGAACAGGCCATCCCGGATGCCATAGAACTACAGATTGAGGCTAATGTCGGCACTAATGATGTTTGTCACCTTGGGTCGGATGTTATCCTCTCTTCCTTCCGGTAGCTGGCTGAAAGGGTGAACTCTGTGGCCAGTGGACGAAAGATATCGGCAGAGCTAACCATTTGTAGCATCGTAGACAGAGTTGATTGTGGACCTCTGGTTCAGAGCCGTATTGAGGGGCTGAACCAGAGACTGCGACGTTTCTGTGGTGATATTGGCTGCAGATTTCTTGATCTTCGCCATAGGGTCGAGTCATGTAGGTTACCCCTTAATAGGTCAGGTGAGCACTACACAAGTGAATCGGCTTCACGGGTGGCAGAGGCCGTGTGGATACAGTTATGGGGAACCCAAACAGATGCAACACCGGAATGTAGGAAGAACGTAAAATAATCTCGACAATTAAAAGTTATCGTAATTAACTGTAGAAGGGTTTGTAACAAAAAAACCGGAACTTGAAAGCGTTATTTGTAGCACAGAAGTGGATATCGTTATCGGTACAGAAAGTTGGCTAAAACCGGAAACAAGTTCCGCCGAAACTTTTAAAGATAGCATGAACGTTTTTCCTAAAGACAGATTACATTCTCATGGAGGTGGGGTATTTATAGCTGTGAGTAAATTTCTCCCATGTAATGAAATAGACGTCGATACGATCTGTGAAATCATATGGTTTAAACTCAATGTTGCTGGGTAAAAACTCATCATAGGCGCCTTCTACCGTCCACCCGATTCCGAAATAGCTATCGTCGAGAAGTTAAGAAATAATATAAACAGTATAGCTAGCCATTTTCAGGATTATGCTATGATTCTAGGAGTCTGTTAAGGTTCTTTGGTTGGTTTTATTTACTGCATTAATTAAAAGTCCACCAAAAAACAAGGTTATGTGAAGATGTTCGTTTATTTTGAACAAATCACGTCTGCGACATTCACAAGCATAGTTGTTACAATCCAAAGATGCAATACTGACTTATTGAATCGAAAACTGAATGAAAACTTGCATGAATGTCTCTGTAACACTGAATTAATACTTAATGCCAACTAAAACTCTCTGTCCAGGCGATCTGTTTATATAGAGTCTATCGAAATTACGAGAATTCTTCAAAGGCATCCGCCCGATATTTCTCGATCATTAACAATCACTCAAACAATCAAACATATTAAAAACAATCGGAATTGATACAAAATTAATTAATAACATTACAAAAGATTAGAAATGGTAATTAGAGATACTTAAATACAAAATTATTTACAGAAATCCTTTCAAATGGTGGAAAATTGTCCTGTAGACATCGTAACTTATATTTATACATGGAATTACAAACTTTTAATAAATTCTCTTGCATCATTCGGTTCTTAAACATATTAAATGGTCTTTAAATAATTTTCTTACCTAAAACAAAGTCTATATACACTTATTTACAAGAATTTACAAAATAAACATATCAAATCACTTTCAAGCAAACTTTGGCTCACTACAAATATTTCACACAGTCCAATACTATTCAAAATACAGGTATTAGGGCTGTTACAACCCCTCCCCAGGATTCACTTAATTTTACACAGATAAAATTGATTGAATCCGTCACGAATCTAAGCAGGTTGAATGTACACATAATGCAGACACGAACAGATTACAACCAATCAACCATAATGACTTTTACAATGAACAAGTACAATTCTTCATACAACATCTGCACATAGTCCATGACACTGATTTTGTTTACAATAATTGTCTTTTCTCAGGTCCAATCATTTTATCATTTACTGTTTTTACACAACAAACGTTCAATGCCATCACCTTAAGTTACAATTTTTTCACTCCAAATTACACACTTGATGTCTGCTTGTTAATTACACCAGTCTGTTTACATTTTACAGCTGATAATTTGTCACCGAAATGTAGAAAGTCACAACATCATGAAAATACCAAAGTCTCTACACAAAACTGTCACAAATTATACATTGAAATGCTTACATCTGCATCTGAGCTTAAGTATTCACACAAACTATTTACATGCATCAATTGACATACTTATTTACAAAATTAGATATTTACATGTAGGGACCCCTCCCCAAACCATGCATTTCAATTAATTCTCATAAGTGGGTTCCAGGATTTCCCTGGAAACCCAGAACCATGTAAGTTACTTTTTCCTAACCTTCCAGTTTTCTTCAACTTTTGTATACACATTTAATATTACATTTCTATTTTCACAAAGCTTCATTATATACATACAGAAACACAAACTTCCAATCATCTCAGACAACAGACTTTGGTACAACCACACAACAGCTGAGACATAAAATGGTTCTGTTTTAGCAAATTGATTGTCACTTAAAAGCAATGTTGTTGACTCAACTGGTAATACAAATTTATTATTCTCACTACTACAGTTTAGTCCATCATTACTCCCAACCTCACTCTTCATCATCTGATTACTACTTAAACTTACCAACTTATCTGAATCAGTACCTAAAACTGTTTTAACATCTGGCTTACTGACTTCATCCACCAAATAATTATTTTTCTCAGCAACTACTACTTCACTATCAGCTTCCACATCAAAGAGAGTACAAAACATAGTGTCATCTAAGTCACATTCTGTACAATTTTCTAAATTAGAAACTGGTTCAAATAAATCCTTACTCCCACCCATTCTTCAATGTCATCATCTACACCAAATAAAGAGCTAAATAACTGTATCAGCTAGGTCAAAATTAGGACATTTTTCCAACTTAGGGATTGGTACATAAGGCTTTTCAACCTCTCTCTCTTCAGAAGACAAATACTTTGACTTACAATTCTCCTCCTCATCTGGGTCTCCTATCCACACCACTGTATCACCTTCATCTTCAAGATATTTGAGAAACTCCTCGATTTCAGCACTTCTACAAACTTCATTACCACCTATCCTAGCACACATAGTCCCAACTATGCCATTCTGGACCTTACAAGTTTCTGATAGCCACACTGTAGTATGCACTATAAATTCTGCACCCCTTTTTGTAATTAAGGCAGTGACCATTTCGAAAATCTTCTACATGAAAATTATTACTTTCGCACACGGATTCTAGTGATAAGGTACTATGGTGGTCCCCTTCCCGCTTTATCTTATTATCACCTTTAAATCATCAACATCATTAATTACATCTATCATAACCTTATCCTGAAATTCACTTGCTGCTACCTCTACCTCTTCCAATAAATCTTCTCGGGGATTATTCATAAAAATGGTAATTAACGCTATAGCAGTTGGTACCTGGACCCACAATCTTACCCACCACTGCGGGGCCCGTCACAGAGGGGGTCTTTAGTTTGCCTGCCCCCATGCTGCCTTCTCCCTTTCAGATTGAGGGTTCTGTTCTCTCACTTCCCCATTATCATTCCTCCTTGTGTAATTATCACGAACCCTTCCCCTCGATCTACCATCCCTTGACCCATTACCCCTTCTAGGGAGACTCCTGCTGCCCCTCCTATGGTGTTGATGGTGGTAATGTTGTTCATTGAATGACTCCTGGGCATCCAAGCGTCTCAACAATTCAGAAACTCTATCCACATTTACTACATCCAAAGTGGCAATTAAATTTCTTGTTTGCTGAGGTAGCCTAGCTCCTATCAAATCAATAAATTCCTCCTCTCCATAAGGATGGTCTAGGTACTTACAACGGATCCAACATTTATGAAAAAAATCATGTTGAGTTTCCCTACCAGGTTTATAGGGTCTACCAGTCATCAACTCTCTCTTTTCTTGAATCTGCCTGCTTGTCGACCAAAAATGTTTCAAAAAGTTTTCTTTAAACAGCTTGTAGTCAGTCACTTCCCTAGCTTGTCTATCACCCCATGCCCTAGCATAAGATTTTAGATGTTTACCCACAAGTGCAATTTTCTTACTATCGGGTAACAAATTAAAGTAGTCTGACCTTTCAAAATTATCTATAAATTCAATAGGGTGAAGCCTCCCACTATCATCATAGAATTCAAATTCTTCTTTTACATCGACACTGAAATTTGGACTACCTGTTAAGGGAACCTGACTTAATTGAATCTGCAACCCAGTAACCCTTTTCTCTAACTGATTAACGTTAGATTGGGTTGTCTCCAATCCCTGGGTAAGTTGTTCCTGATGATTTGCCAATGCATTAACATTTTTCCCTATACCAACCACTTCCTGTCTCAAGTCATTGACCCTTTGAGCAGCTTTACTATCATTGGCTTGGAATAAAGTGACATATTCCTCCCTCATCTTATCACAATTTTCACTGACTTCCTTCACCTCTTTATAAATCAAATTTTCACATTCAGCCTTATTCTGTTCACAAAATTTTGTAACGCTCTCAAATTTCTCCTGACATTCTGTTACTACCTTCCCCAATTTAGAATCTAAATTGTTAATATCTTCCTTGAATTGAGAGCTAAAACCCTGAAATTGCTCTGCGATTTTAACATCAAAACATTTAGTCAAATCAAAGAATGTTTTATCATTGCTTTGTTGCAGTTGAGAAAACTTGTCATTGATTTCAGCAAATTTTCTGTCATTATCATTCCTTAACTCACTTCTAAATTCAAAAAATTGAGAATTGATCTCAGAAAATCTACCATCAAGATTTAACTCAGTTTTAAATTCAGAAAATTTGTTGTCAAGATTTAACTCATTTTTAAATTCAGAAAATTTGCTGTCAAATTTACCATCAAGTTCAGAAAATTTGTTGTCATTATCACTTTTTAACTCATTCCTAAATTCAGAAAATTTACTATCAAGTTTACCATCAAGTTCAGACAATTTTGCATTAAAATTGGTAACAAATGACTCTAGAACAGCTTGCAGGTTCTGATTATCCGCCATTTTTAGTAATCAGCCAAATCAATATAAAAAACAAAATTAAGTAAAATTAAAATCTTCCCAAACTGCCACACATTTACATGCAAAATAAATCACTTGAATATTCAATGCCGTACTTACAGTTATTCCTCACTTTTGTATCACATTAAATTTCACTTAGAAGCACTTAATTGATCATTAAGCACCACACTGACTTCAAACACTTAACCACACTTTTCACAATTCACTGTAGGAAGACGATTTTGAGGCCGAAGGACATCCACTCGTCGTCGGAAGATTACAGCCGATTGCCGATGAAAAATCTCCGCCTTAGGCCGTCAAATCCGTGTCGTCGCCGGTCGAAATTTCCTCTCAGGTTTATCGCCGATAATCCGTCGCAATTTTCTGCAGATTCTTTTTAGAAGATAAACATCCCACAGATGTTTAAGAACTTCTCGTCATGTCAACGGTCGCCATGTTAAGGTTCTTTGGTGGGTTTTATTACTGCATTAATTAAAAGTCCACCAAAAAACTAGGTTATGTGAAGATGATCGTTTATTTTCAATCAAAACAAGTCTGCGACATTCACAAGCATAGTTGTTACAATCCAAAGATGCAATACTGACTTACTGAAAACTTGCATGAATGTCTCTGTAACACTGAATTAATACTTAATGCAACTAAACTCTCTGTCCAAGCGATCTGTTTATATAGAGTCTATCGAAATTACGAGAATTCTTCAAAGGCATCCGCCCGATATTTCTCGATCATTAACAATCACTCAAACAATCAAACATATTAAAAACAATCGGAATTGATACAAAATTAATTAATAACATTACAAAATGATTAGAAATGGTAATTAGAGACACTTAAATACAAAATTATTTACAGAAATCCTTTCAAATGGTGGAAAATTGTCCTGTAGACATCGTAACTTACATTTATACATGGAATTACAAACTTTTAATAAATTCTCTTGCATCATTCGGTTCTTAAACATATTAAATGGTCTTTAAATAATTTTCTTACCTAAAACAAAGTCTATATACACTTATTTACAAGAATTTACAAAATAAACATATCAAATCACTTTCAAGCAAACTTTGGCTCACTACAAATATTTCACACAGTCCAATACTATTCAAAATACAGGTATTAGGGCTGTTACACTCTTCCTCCAGACTGTGCCATATGCTGCAGTCAAATCTACAAACACTGCCAAGGTCTTTTTCCGATCCTGGAATCCCTTTTCGATATGGTTGGTCAGCTCCATTACTTGGTCGCAACAATTTCGGTTTGGTCGAAATCCTGCCTGCTTAGTTGGTATGAAGTCAAAGGTTTTTTCTTTCGAGCAGCTTGTAGCATGAACTCAGAAGAGCTATTGGTCTATAATCTTAGCTGATATTAATTCTCTATTGGATTGTTTCATATGTTATATTTTACAAAAATGCTTTTTCAAACTACAGATATTATTTTATCCTATCTTGGACACAGGATGAGACAGTACTACAACAAGCAAAAAGGAAATATATAAAAATAAATCTACATGGGAAGAAGAATAATGAGTTCTTGATGAGATGAATAATGGTAAGGCACCAGGCATTGATGAAGTGAGTGTGGAAATAGTGAGAGCAGCGGGAGAAGTAGGAAAGCATGGATTATATTGTGTGAGGAGAATGATATGGAAGGAGAGATCAATTCTAGGTGACTGGAAGATCAAAATAACTGTACCTATCTGCGAAAATTAACTAGGAAAGAGTTTTAGAATTATACAGAGGAATCAAACTGATGTAGCACTGTGCCAAAGGTTACAAGAAGGTCCTAGAGAAAAGAACATGAAACAGGGTTGACAAAAAAAAAGCCAAGAGAATGGTAGTATGGCTTCAGACACTCGATAGCAACAGTAGACTAGATGTTTGCTGCAGACAGCTGCAGGAAAAGTGCTATGTGTATGGAAAGGATATGTAGTGAGTATTCTTTTACACTGAGAAAGCATATGATTGTGTGCACAGCAAATGAAACCATCAGTAGGGTGACAGAATATTATCAGGGAAGTATGAGCTATGTAAAAAATAGTGGAAGGAAGAACATTTTGAAACAAAGAAACATTTTAAAATAAGAAAGTGCTCTCTTACCACTGCTTTGTCTTAGTTATAGATGACATAATGCAGAAGGTGGCAGTGAATATGGGAGAGGAAAACATAAAGATGATATGGGAGTGGTTAAGAGGAAGTTTGATGGCAGTTGGATGTATGTAGATATTGTGGGTGAATGTTGTACAAAATTCAATGCAAAAAAGTGAGTATATGGTCAAAACCAGAAAGGACAAGATAACCAGGGAAATTTTGATGACCGAAGGACAGCTAAAGAAGCTGAATAGTTTCAAATATGTGGGGAATGTTGTGGAGGAATGATGGTGAGATAAGTGAAAGTGGGGGCAGATAGAAACATAAAATGTCAGAAGTCTTATATGGAGCAAGGATGTGTCATAGAAAAGTAAGGAAGTAATCTATCATACATATTACATTCCTATACCCACTTATTGTGCCAAAACCTGCACACTGAAGAAGTGGGTAAGAGGTACAGAGTTAGAGTTGTGGAAACTGTGGTTGGTAGCATGAGATATTTACTTTTGCACAAGATCAGGGGTTAGCAGTGGGAAATAAGGGCTTGTGACAGATTTTTGGAATACCTGGAAAAAAGATTCATAATTGGAACAGATACATCTGCCATGGATTGCAACGCTGTACAAGGTAACATTTGGTTTGGAACGGACGGCAATGGTCAAAGTGTAGTTAATGTTGTAAATTTGTTTGCTTGTGTACGGGGCTAGTCAAAATGATTGCAGTGATTTCAGAAAATTACTACAGATTTATTATTTGACATATACTTACAAGATTACACAGATATATAAACAAACTGTGAAAGTTTTTTTGAGTGTCTACAGATTTTCAATATGTGCACCTTTAGTGACTCTGCCAACATCAAGTTTATACTCGAGTTCTTCCCATACCCAATACTGCATGTCTCTATCAACGAGAGCAAATGCATTGGTGATGTGAACCCGCAGGTCTGGCAGATCAACTGGTACTGGTGGCAGGAACACTGTGTCTCTTATGAAACCCCACACAAACAAGTCGCAGGGGGTTAGGTCAGGGGAACGAGGAGGTCATGACATCAGCTGATGATCAGCATCCCCAGCATGGTTGGAATCATGGTGTTTAGGAAATTACGGACAACTAGAAAAAAATGGGGTAGAGCATGGTCCTGTTGGAAAATGAAATTTGCACTGTCAGCTTTCAGAAGTGGCATGAGCCAATTCTGCAACATTTGCAAATAGATTTTCCCTATGATCGTCACCTCATTAAAGAAAAAAGGCCCATAAAGTTTCTTTCGTGAGATGGCGCAAAACACGTTCACTTTGGGAGAGTCACGAACGTGCTGCACATAAGCATGGGGATTTTAGGTCCCCCAAATGTGCACATTGTGCCTGTTCACTTTTCCACTCACATGAAAAGTGGCCTCATCACTAAACACAAGTTTTTCTGCAAATGTTTCATCTTGTTCTAGACATTGGACACAGAATTGAAAACGATGCACTTCATCGTTGTGCGACTGTAAACTGTAAGGCTTCAAACACAGCAGCTTCCATAGGATTCTCCAAATGGTCTTATGTGGAATACCTAATTCCCTGCTCGCCCGAGGAGTAGATTTGTGTGGGCTACGAACGTCTTAGCTATTGCTGAGGGAACTGGGGAGTTATAGATGATCTCTGTGGGTCCAGATCATAAATATATCATCTATGTATCTGATCCATACAAGGGAGGTGAGTGGGGTATTTCTTCAGGAATTATTCGTTCAAATGGCCCAGGAAGTAGTTGGCATTAAAAGGGTCCATGTGGGTAACATTGGCAGTGCTGCATATCTGTTGATAAAATTGCGAATTGAAGAACTATAGTTTTTGGAGAGGATAAAGATGGCCAGGGATGTTGGATAATGTAGAGGGTGAGTGGGGGATGTTAGTGCATGAGGAGGTGACTCAGGATCTGCATTATTTCCACCCTGGTACATTATGCCCCTTTACCATTTCCTGGTGTGAGGTTTTTAATTTGACGTTAATGCTTAGGCGGTATCCATTAATTACGTGAACTCAAAGTAGGGAGAGGTGTATGGCAAAATCACACCAAATATCACCAAAGGGGATGGAGGGTCTAAATTAAAAAAAAACAAATCGTGTAATTAATGGATTCCCCCTTATGGATTTATGCCTCAACAACATTGAGATCACTGGAGACGGAAAAGGAATAGGGCCAATTAAAGGGAAGGAAATCGCCCATAGCCTTTTGAAGGAACCATCCCGCCATTTGTCTGAAATGATTTGGGAAAACCATGGAAAACTCAAATCTGGATAGCTGGACGGACATTCGAACCAACGTCCCCTTGAGAGCCAGGCCAGGACGTTATTGCTCATCCACCATTATCGGTATTTTTAGTTTGAATTGTAGTTTGCATGAGTTGAGTCACTGGAACAACTGGGACTTCGTCGACCTTTGAACAATCCTTGCTGCCAGCAAGGATGTATTTGAGAGGTTGAACGTCCACTATGAGGATGCAATTAAGGTGGCTACAAAAATATGGATCCTATTTGATATGAGTTATTTTTTAGGAACACCATGAGGCCCGAGGATCCTTCAGTTCAACGAAAGGGATGCAGCGATAAGCAAGATCTTCGTCATGGCAAAGACCGAGCCAATAGATCAAATATTGCAACTGGAAATATCGCGAATACAACAAATATGAATTTTAGTCCAGAAATAATTATACAAGACACCTACCGATAATAATTCTAAATTGCGGCAAAGTAGTTGACTTCAACGCCGCAGTTGCGACTAACAGTAATAGAGACCAAAGCTGGTTGAAGCCAGAATTTGAATCTAGTGAAGTGTTTCTCTCCTCATTTTCCTGTTTTTCGGAAACACAGAATTATCTCAATGGGTGGAGGTGTGTGTGTGTGGCCCTCAATAAAACAGTTAATTGCTCTGTCGTAACACCACAGGAAATTTCGCGAATTAAAAAGGTTGAAAATTGGAAGAAATTAAAGTTCATAATAGGATCATTTTATCTTCTCAAAAATATCAAGGATGTATTATTATTATTAACTTTAATTGCGATGGAGCTAATACTCTGGTGGCAATTCCCCCAGTCATCCATTTATCCCTTTTTATAGACATATTTTTTATTCTTTTATAATTGGAATGTTAAATTACTCGCCCATTTACTATTCTGATTTACAAATTTTAATTTTAAATTCCTTAAGCGTTTTTGGAAAATTATTCATCACTACATTTGGTAATTTGTTCCAATCTCTGACACCCTTAGGCTACCAACAAAAGAAAATTTTCTCACTGCCTTATGCATGAAATCGAGCGCAAGCTTATGGTCATGATCGCCTTCCCCCTTCCATGCACTATTCTTAGTTCTTTGACCAACATCCTTCCAAGCAGCTCCATCAGCAACTATTCCCCGTACATTCCCAGCACTCTCTACGCCCTCCTCCTATCTACACCACGGGTGTTGATTTTAACCTAAGGTCAAGAGGAAAAGATAGGTTAGTAACTGAAACGTTCCTTGAGTCATTTGTGGAAAATTCTTTTGAGCAAATATTCAAAGCGTCAATGCGTTGCGACGAAGATACCTCGTCTATTTTGGATCTTTTTCTTATAAGAAATATTGTTGATACAGTTTTATAAAAAATGATATAAGCGATCACAAGGAAGTTTTGGTAATTTTGAAATATAGTCTGACGGTGAAACATGATAAAGAAAAACTCATATAATGCTTCTATAAGACAAACGATGCAGGTATCGCTCATCATTTGGTGAGAAAGTTTGAAACCTATATGCCGGATACAATGGTTGAGAACCTTTGGGCAGTTTGAAAGCAATAATATGGATGAGTATAAATAAGTTTGTCCTAGGAAGTTTATTAAGGCTTTCGCAGCAGGAAACGTAGAGAAGATCCCTATATTTATCGACAAAATCATAAAGGTCACGTTCTTAACGTCTAGGGAATAACAAAACAACTTGGGAACGTAAAAAGAGATAAGCGTCCTGGAGCAGACGATATTCCCACTCTACTCTAGATGCGCAAAATAAAAGCGCTGAATTCGATTAAAACATATATCTCATCTTGGGATCAAGGAAACATACCAGTTGGGTGTTTAAGAGTAGGAATATTAATGATCTTCAAAATTATAAGCCACTTCGTTAACTTTAATAATTTACTGAATTTTAAAACATATCATATATTCATATTTCGCATTTTCTGGATGAAGGGAAGCCACTAATTTCAAATCAACATAGATTCCAAAAACGCCGATGACACAACCTGCACTTTTAATTCACGACTGGTGCCGTCTGACTGATGAACGATGTCAATTGATTTAGTTTTATTAGATTTTTAAAAAGCTTTCAACACTGTGTCTCACACTTGGTTACTTACTTGGAGTGGATGAAAAAGTGAATCGTTGGGTAGAAGAACTTTTAAAAGGTAGAAAGCAAAAAAGTCAGGGTAGGAAATGCAGTATCAAAAGAAATCGAAAATAAAATGGGAGTGCCATAGGATAGCACATTGGAACCACGG
>JARYHS010008408.1:0-10382 GCA_031002005.1 Vandiemenella viatica
TTCATACACTCCAACGGTTTCTACCCCACTTACCACTATTTTATGGCTAACGCTATCAAATGCCTTCATAATATCCAGTGTTACATTATCAATTTGGTCTTCCTTGTCCATTTCATTTGAAATATCTTGCATTTAGCCTACAATCTGAGATCACATGAATATCTTTCTTTAAAGACAAGTTGTTGATTTGATAAACAGTTTCATTTCTCATGGGCATATCTGACAAGCTTGCATATCAATTTCTCAAATTTCCAATGATGCAAAACCAATAAGCCTGTAATTTTTGAACCTATTTGTCATTTCTACTTTATGGAAAAATACTGCTATCACACTCTTCCAATCCTATGTTAAGTCTCCAAACCCAATCCAAATAACATTTCTAGATAAGGTAGAATGTCATATCCTGTTATCTTTAAGAAATTTGTAGTAATATTATCTACACGAACACCCCTCTCCCCTTTTTTTGGTTTATCAATTTTTTCATAATATTTTTAGGAAAATTTTAAGATTTTTCAGTCTGCTCATTTCTAACCGTTCTGATAAGCTGGTTCTCTAATTTGCACCTTCCCATTCCTGAATATTAGTCCTCAATCATTGCACATTACCAATTACTTAATTTCATTACCTTTTTCAAATCCTCAATAATTTCTTCATCCTTATCTATAATTGTCTGAATACTTTCCTTTCTCCTCGGTTTTCTAACTTAGCCATAGAAATTTCTAGGAACATCATTCAGTAGTCGCCCTACATCAATAATATTCTTCACAAAACCACGTCATCATCATCATCATCATTAGATGTTTCCACATTTGCAGGTTATCCTGCACATCCTCTTCCAAGTCTGGCAGTCTTTCCTAGGTTTTTTCCTCCAAATGACTCCCTTAGCCTCTACATCATCACTTAGTCCATCCGTCTTCCAACTGGTCTCCTTCCCTTCCCGCTGTTCAGCAGTGCTACTTTCAGCATCCTCTCCTCCTCCATCCTCATAACATGTCCCAACCACTGCAGTTTTTTTCTAATGCTTCCACTTGTAGTCTCTCCCTGATGTTTTCATTTCTAATTTTGTCTTTCTTTGTGAAATTCCCTATCACTCTCGGAAACCTCATCTCCGCCACCTGCAATCTGCTAATATCTCTTTATGTCCAAGTCCATGTTTCAGAACCATAAGTCAGTATGGACTGGTAATATACTTTATAGAGCAGAATTTTGGCATCCTTCCCTATATTCCATCTCCAGATTACATCCTTTATCTGCTGATACAAACGCCCGCTCTTCCCAACTCTCTGACTTATTTCTTCCTCCATCTTTCCATTGGTAGTTACCTTGCTTCCCAGATACCCATTCCAATTTCTTGCCGTCGAGTAACACATCCTTCAAAGGGTCAGTGTTTCTTGCTATCTTCATTATTTTGGTCTTTTCCACACTAAACTCCAGGCCATATTTACCCATTGCTGTCCACCATATCCGTAATTCTCTTTCCAGATCCTGTTCTGTCTCCTCCCATATTATGACGTCATCAACATATGCTATCACCTTCCACTCTGTTGGATCTCTGTGTCTGTGGCCTTCAGCTAGTATTACATCTAATACTACATTAAACAGGACAGGTGACAACACACATCCTTGTCTTACTCCTCTTTCCATGTGAAACCATTCTGTACGTTTACTGTCTAGGTGTACCTACCTTCCTTAATTGCTGCTATTAATGTTTCCTACTATTTTGCTGTGACTTACATTCTTCTTATCAGCCTCTTTGACCTTGCAACTTCCCTGTCATAATTGTATGTTCCATACTATTCTTTATTTTTTGTTTTAGCGATTTTATGATTGTTTAAATTTACTATCCATTTATGTTTAGTATTCAAAAATCAGTTGTTGCCTCTTTGACAACCAACTGAATATATGATTAAAAAAAATATATGGAATGTAAGAGAACTGTGTTGATTCATAATGCTTGATGAAAACAATTCACAATACTTTGGGAGAATTCTTAATCATGTTGGAAATTAATGAAACACGAAGGAAGATCATAGATTTGAATTGTGTTTGTCATGGTTTTTTGTGCAATAACAACTCTCCTGCCTTTTAACCTTAGTATGTGATTGCTGTCCATGTTTGTTTGTATTAAAGCATATTGTTTTTAGTTTTGAGATCACAATTTGATGTTATCTACTTAAAAACATGAAGATAAGCATATAGTGATAGGGTAATGCAACTGTGCAAAGGCATGCATAATCACAGCACAATGAAATTCTGAGCACAAAAATTTCAACCAATTGAACATTATGAGCCATTTCTTCTCTTTTAGGGAGCTTATGTTCAAACAGTTTAGTGTGTTACCATTCTCCATTATTATTATTATTATTATTACTATCCTACTATTATTTGTATTAGGTGATGGTTTCTTTCATTATCCTTATCCTAGTTTTTAATCCAGCATCCTTGTTTCTGTCAAACATTATAAATTGTAGTCTTATTTTTATTCATTGGCAATTTGGTTTAGTTATAGTTTGATGTTCTTTCCGATTTCTAACCATGGTCCTAATTTTGTTTCTTTGCTATAGCAAATTAATTTTAATTCATAGAAGCACATGCTCTACCAACCTTCTTTTGCCCTTTACAAATTTTAAACTCTTTTAGTGGATTTGATAAATTTCTCAGTACTTCCCTCGGTAATTTATTCTAGTCTCTTTCTCCCTTACCAACATAACAAAATGTTTGCACACCTTTGCACCTGAAGTCAAGAGCTAGCTAGGTGACATAGTTGTATCACTTTATAGAAGTGAATTAGTTTCAAGGTGAATGTTTATAAACAAACCGTATTCATCAAGACACTCTTCAGTGACACCAATTCCTACAATTAATGTGTTGGGAAAACTATCATTAAAAATTGTGATTGTTAACAGTAATCCATCATCCAATCATCTCAATTATCTTTCCTGTTAAATTTATACAATATTTGTGCACACACAAAAATCGGAAACGTGTTAGAAGGTGGTAGTTTCCACCACTGCCCCTCTAGCTGGAGAATTATTCTTGAAGAAACAAAATTTCACATACATCTAGGATCATTACTCTCTGCAATCCAGGCTTGTTTCTTTCTTTCCTTCATTCTTTATCTTCTTAAATAAACAACTGATTTAAGTTAACTTTTACCACAACAAAAAGACGGGGAGAAAAAAAAACAAGCTATGAATGTATTTTTCTTTGGTTAGGATTGTATGCCTTATCAACATTAGAGGCAGGAAAGTATTAGGTGCAAGAAAAAGGAAAAATGATGTCAATAGCTCTTTGAAGAACCCATTCCAAAATTCACCTGATTTCAGGAAGACTGAAATCCTCCAATCACTGATTTAAAACACATCCTTTTTAATGCCAGGACTTAGTATAACTGCCATCCATAGAGCTCTATTTAAATGTCTAAAAAAAAATTCCACCTTCTACTATTTAAAGAAAAGTTATATTAACAGTAGAAAATAAATTGCAAGTCCTATCTAAAAATCATTCAAGCTTTAAAATAATTGTGTTTATAAAATTAACACTATTTACACAGAAATTGGGAACTAACCATTGCCACCCCAAATTATCACAAAAACTTCAACTGGGTTACTTAAAACCATCCTGAAACATGGCAGCACCACTATAGCCTCTTGCATAGCTGCCAAATTGAAGAAGAGCTGAAAAATATCTGAAATATATGCTAGCTCACAACTTCCAACAGTTTGTGGATGCTTAAAAAAAAAAAATATTGATTGAGACCAATATTACCATAGTTTAAATACAGAAGAATACTAACATATTCTTGCATTTAATTTATAACATTTTATACCCTTGATCAGAGATTTTGTAGGTGCATAGTGATATGAGGTTGCCATCCTGTTGTGTCTAAAACTGAGGGAGATTATATTTTTAAGCGTTGTTCTATGAAGAGAATTTTCACATTTTAGACATTTACTGCACTCATTGCAAAAAATGAAATGTATTATAATTTTGCCTTCAAAACAATGTAACACATTAACTGTCAAGGACTGAAACAGTGACTATGATCTTTCCATTCTATTAATGTAAAAGAAGAATTTGCACTAACACACCCATCAATGCTGTCATGTATTTTATAAACCTCCGACGTGATTAAAGAATAGCCTAAAATATTGTTAAATTTGTTTCATCATTTTTTTTTTTGGGTAGTCCCAGAACACCTGCTTCCAACTGTATTGGTGAAGGATTTAGCGTCCATTTTCTGGTTTGTTTTGATACTGTATCAAGACTTTTTTACTGTAAAATATATAAATCAATGTTATGGAAACAAGGAAGTATAGGGAAATAATTAGTCTCTTACCACAGATTAAGATGGGAAAGCCAAGACAAAAACATGAACTCGCATTTTTTTTTTTGTTCATCTTGGTCGCCCTGCCATCTTCTGTGGTAACATTATTTTCCCTATCTTTCCTTGTTTTCATTATCCAACAGCAGTTTTGTTGTTAAATTTCTATTAATGAATTAATGTTATCAAAGAAGTAGTGGAAAATTAAGGAGAAAATTTGCCCAGTCCTGGATTTCAATGGGTATTAATTTTTGTGTTATGATGGAGCAGAAATATGAGTAAAATATAATCTGAAAAACTTTAATACACTTTATCAAGATAAATGGAGGATTAAGGAACAATGACTAAATTATAGAAATAAATACTAAGAAGATCTAAATTATTTATAAACCTTTGTTTATTGCTCATTGCTCATGTTCTGGTTCTGTACAAGGACGAATGCGTACCTATTCATAGCATCTGAATAAATACATCTACCTAATCTCATAAACTATTTATATAAAGCACAATTATGTTAGTTGCCACTTTTCCTAATCCATAAAATATCTTTGGTTTGTTTAAAAAATATACAAAATCCTTTGTACATTAATGCCATTTACCATCCTGTACTTGAAATTTTCATTTAGTAATTAAGTAATGAGGCCTAATATGAAGGGCATAGTCTGTCATCAGTACAGATTTGTCAGTCAATACAAAATATTTTACTTTCAAAAATATTATACATAAGGTACATCATGACTTCAAATACAAAATCTCTGTGCATTAAGTTGATAAGACCTGTCTATACTGAATATGCTACTAGAAAAAGAAAACACTTGATATACGGTAATTATCTGAAACTGAAAATACTGCATGGCAATCTAAAAACAAATTAACTTTCTGAAAATGATTTTGTAATTTTTATGAATTAAATCCTTACATATCTCACAGAAAATGTGACAGGAAAATGTTCTTGAATTCTAACAAATTACTTGTCAGTTAGGTGTAATTGAACTGTGACTTTTTAGATGAACTAATATTGGACAACCTAGTAACTGTAGAAATTGTATCCAGATCACGCTAGTGTAATATTTTACCATCAAGTTCGATGTCATATTCTATGAGGAAACCACATGGTCTCCAAATATGATATGCAACTCCAGCTAATTATTTTAAAATCATCACAGGTTACATTATGTGTACAGGTGCCTTAAAAGTTTACTGTCATCAACAAGTGGAATAAACAATTTCTGACAAAAGAAACTTTAAAAAAAAAAAAAAAAATAGCTATAGCGTTTTGCTGAGAATTTCATGTAGTTTTACTAAATGAATTTATTCCAAAAACAGGATGTATCAATAAAACCAGGATACCATTTATAATATCAAGTGGGAAGTTTAAGGAATAGGTTCAAAGTGGACAATGGATTTGATTTGAGGTTGAAGAACATTAAAACAAATCATATGTTAGTATTCGTACCAAACAGTTTCCTCTATGGAGGCACCAGATATAAATTCTAGTCAGTTTAATAACTTTTAAATAATTTTGACAGAGAATGCTGCGATTTCAAATCGATAACCTCTTCTACCTCATCAAATTCAGTCAACTCCAAGGGAAATACAAAAATTCAGTCCATATTGTTTAAATGTGATCTTTTACTCACTTTTCAATATAAAAGGACATGAAAATAACAGTTTTTCCATAGATTAGCACTAATGATTGTACGTTATTGTTCCATAATTTTATCTGGTCACAAGACATTTGAACAGATTAATTATTGAAGCAATTTGGTCAATTTATAATTTTTATCATTTTGCTATTCTTTTTTTCTCTTCCCTTGAGAGCAAATTGTTAGAAGGCATTTTTCAGCAAAAAGCTAAAGTTTCTGCATCGATGGTTAAAAATTTAAACAATTCTTACATTTGTATAACAAAATTCAGGTTTTCCATGTAAAACTTGTAGCACTTCAGTAGTATTTTTGAATAATATCAACTCAAAAACACAATGAAGTTTTTCAAAATTAAGATGAAGCGTGACAGTGAGTTCGGAAGTGTAGATTGGTGAAATAAACATTGGCTAAAATAAACAAACTATGCTATAAAATCATTAGAGGTTAATTATGCCTTTTCTAAGGCAACTGTGAGAAGTTTGGAGTATCAGTTGTCTTTCTCTCACATATAAGTACAAACATTGGAGGAACTGCTGCAGCAACTAGAAGAGACTAACAGCAATATAGAATTGTTGATAAAATAACCTCCAAGAGACATGTCTCCAGCAGGAGAATGGAGGTGAGCCAATGCCCCACAAAGATCCACAGCCTGCAAGAATTGGGCTGCAAGTTCAGCCAGCAATTCAAGAGTGCAGAGCTAGCTGTACGAGATGTAGAAGTGAGAATTTCATATCTGCAAGCTAGACGAAAAAGGACACAAGCTGTGTACAAGTGTGAAGAACATAAAACAAAGTTGCAAATGCAGCAGTTAGGAGCAGTTCATTTTTTTTTTACCAAACCAGTTTGGAAAATCACACAAAGAAACAGAAGACTCTTATAGATAAGTTCTTTAGTTCCAATACAAGCAAAAGCAGAAGCAGTTACCAGAATGAAAATGTTCCTGTATGAATATTCAAATGATTGGAAGAACAGTTGATTCGGAAAAGAGGAAAGGATCAGAGTTTTGTGGTGCTGTTTTGTCAGCTCCTTAGTCACTGCGGTCAAAACAGATATTGGAGTCACCCAGTTCACAGCAGCTTTAATTGCTTAATCAACCTTCAACACAAGAATATGCGTTACAATATACCACAGTTGAAATACGTAGTCACAAACAAATGAAACTGAAAAAGACTTAACACACCTGCAGCAGAAGTTTTATTTGGAACTACATATCTACTTCATAGAGGAGACAATGGAACATACAAATGTTTCAGACGACTCAGAAAAAAAAGCGTAAAAGAAAACGAATAAAAAGTGAATTTGGAGACACTTGTGATAGAATTAATGCACAAGCAAGAATTAGGGTTTTTATTGAAGCAGTAAAGCTCTTGGAAGAGCAACATGAAATGAAGATCAAGCAGTTGCTGCAAGATTATCTAGGCCAGAAAAATGCCCTTAAGTCTCATATTATTAAGTTGAAGAAAAACCATCGGCTGGAATACATCTTACAAGACGAAACTGAATGAGCCAATTGTCTAAAAGTACAACTCCTGCAGTAACGCCATTTCATAAATGAGTGCTATGTAATTTTAGGATGCGAGCTGAAATAAAAAAAGTTTAAACCTGCAGGATAAGTGTGAGAAACTAGGCACGAGCAAGAAAAGTTGTGCAGAACTGAAGGATATCGCAGCCTATGAAACGCAATGAAAAAACTGAACATCTTCACAGGACCTTAAAAAACTGAATGTCTTATCGCTACTATAAACTGTCCAAAACTACTGATTTTAAAGGAACAACGTGAAAAAGATCAAATAAGCCTAAATTAATCAGATAATTTAAACTACTGCCACTGTTACTGCAAAAATGCCTTCTTCCAGAACTCAAAGCACAGGTGGAAGTTTCATTACATGAGATTACTCAACAGAACAGCATTAAAACCAGAGCATTTATTCATATTTAAAATAAGGATTTAACAACATGCTCAATATTTTATATTAGTATTTATTGCAAATTCATCACATTTTTTCTCATCTACATATATATAATTATGGATTTCTACCTAACATTAGCAGCCAATGTTTTAGATGTAACAGAATTGTACACGACAATATCACAGCACATTCATTTATTTTTTTTTATTTATTTTTTTCTGAGGGCACCACTGATGCTTCACCTGCCATATCATTTCTCCTTCACAACCAAGTACTTTGGCAATAGAAATCATTGGTTAGCACTATCAGAAAATGAAAATACCTTTAAGAAAGAAAAATTAAAAAATTGAGAACCATCAAGTATTGCTAACTGTGTGTTTCTTTTACATTATTTGTTTGAAACAAATTGAAAAAAATATATAAATATCTATATTTGCTACAGGAAATCCTTTTTAAATTCTCATACATTGGAAAAATGATATATTTTGCAGTGAAGTCTTAAACTGTTGGTAAAAAACATAGATAATGGTATCCTGAGCTACACATCTATGTCCGAATTATGGTTCTAGCCATCATATAATACTTTACAACCAAAGTGACAGCTGCGGAGAAGAATATTTATAGCTTTATGGACTGCCCAATTTTCTGGTCTCGGCTCCAAATGCCAAAACTGGCATTTAAATGGACTAGATTTTTTTTACAATCAAAATTATATTAATGTAAGCATCCCTTCAGAACATTTGAAAATATATTTATATAGACAATATATTTATATTATAAATTTTATATATATTTGTATATATTTTAGCTACTATTTACACATCATACATTTAAATATTTACAGCAGAGCTTTCAGAAAATTGGGCAGTTTTCAAAGAGATTTTCTTGTCAACTTTCAAATCATACAGAGAAGGGAATAATTTTAATTTACATAATATCTACTGTACACTAATACCACTTTCTTGCTGGATTATTTACAGAATTATTTCATACTGCTTAGGAAAGAAATCTCGATACTACATATTGCAAAAATTAATATCGGTAATCATTCCTCCTAAAGTTTAGACCATCTTCCTGCACCAAAAGCTCACTTTAGTCACAAATAATTGAAAATGTTAACCAATACTCATAATAATTGAGACTGTATGCATTAAAAGGTAATATTACTAAAATAGGTAAGAAAGATCCATAAGTTTGAATAATAAATATCAGTCAGTTCAAACTTTGTAGAATTGTAATAGAAATCTGAGCATATGATATCAAACAAAAAGGTAATACAGTGCACACATCTTCCAAAAGTAACAACACATGCAGTCAAGATCAAAGATTCTTTAGCTAAACAGTATACAATATTCCAAAATTTATTTACAAGTGGACAACATTGTCACCAACATTAATGGTAACAAAGGACATTGTGTAATCACTCACAGACAGTTTTGAAATCAGTTCTCATACTGAGATGTAGCATCTATAATCTAAAGAATTATTATTTAACTATAAACTGTATTTCATTGCAAAACCAACATGAACTATATCTTTACTACACAATAAGTTTCTTCAAAAATATATTCTTTGAATTTAAGAAATAACAGTAATTGTTTTGAAATATGGGGAGGGGGGGGGGAAATAATGAACTTTAATAAAATGACTACTAACAAAAATGTTCAAATGCATGGGGGGGGGGGGGAATGGGGAGGAAATCATTTCTGAGCATTTTCCTTCACAAAACAGTTTAGATGTAACCTCAGGATTTTTTGTTGAAACCTAACAGTAATCTGAAATTTTATTTTGTTTTAAAATTGTAGCAAATCTGCATTTCCAAACTGAGATGCAGGCAGACATCTTGAGATAAACTTTTATAAAACATTATTACAGCATGTGATGTTTGCAATTCCTAAGGTTCTATCTTACAAACTGCACGATGTATGAAAACTACTGTTACCGAATAAAAAATTTTGAATAAAGAATGAAAATGGACTAAGTATTATTTTAAGTAAATTCAAAGGACCATGGACTGTCAAATTCAAATACAAGAATATAAGTATTAAAAGTTCAACAGCCCTTCACAACCTGAGCACATTAAGATCAATCAACTGACCGATAATCTCACTCTATTTCGATGATTCAGGAAGCAGTATTTCCATAGTCTCAATTACAACTGCTCTCATCAGACAGGCAAAATGAACATGTTTTTGCATTTGTTTAGCATTCACACAGCCACTTCCTTCCAAAAGCTAACACACTACGTTCCAACCAACACGTGCATAATGCTATCCAGCTCTCCCTCTCCTTGACGTGCTGAAAATTCTGACGATGGGACGGACTTCAGGATGTCGTCAGCGCTAAGCGGAGTCAGTTTCCAGCTGGGGAGGAAGTCAGTCAAACTCGTGGCTCAAATCTACATCACCTAGGAGACCAAATGAACTGTTTGAATCACCATTCCCAAAACCAAACGAAGAAGACGAGGATGAAGACGAATGGGATGGAGACGACGGATAGAGT
>JARYHS010008409.1:0-38444 GCA_031002005.1 Vandiemenella viatica
AGTCACAGCAATGAGAAGCTAGATATGGATGCCTTGATGTTATCTTTTAACTTAACGGCACTTGTAAATTTCCCTACTATAATACAAAATAATAGCAGGACTGCAATTGATATTTTTTTGTGGATATTTCTCAGTACAGTAATTACAACATACTTCCAGTAATAAATGGTATCTCAGTTCATGATGCTCAGCTGTTATGTATCAAGTCTAGAAACACTATTAAACAGATAAAGGAAAGTTGGGTATATAGAAGAAATATTAATGAAAACTGTATAAAACATTTAATAGATTCCTTAAATAATGAACAATGGTCGGAAGTGTTCCATGCACAGTGTGTTAATGAAAAATTTGGTTCCTTTCTCAATATATTTCAAACACTTTTCGAAGCAAGTTTCAAAAAAGAAAAGGAAAGTTGTCAATACTCCAAACAATGAACTGGGTAAAGGAAGGATAACAAAGGGTATTAGAGTATCTTGTAAAATAAAAAGGGACCTTTACTTAAAAGTAAGAGAATTAGATAATTATAAACTAAAAGCTCATTGCAAACTTTATTCTAAAATACTAAGAAATATAATAAAAAAGGCCAAGAACAGGTATATATCAGAGAAAATAGAGAATTCAGGCAATAAGATGAAAACTATATGGAGTATAATAAAAACTGAAACAGGAAAATTTGTAAATCACTCTAAAGACATAAAAATAGAACAAAATGGATCTGTTCAAAGTGAAGTAGGGGAAGTTTGTGAAATATTTAGCAAACATTTTAATTCAGTTGTAGAGAAATTAGCCATAGAAAAGCAATCCCCCCATACTGCCCTAAGGCCTCTTCAGACTGCTTTCCATAATAAATGTGTAGAAATGCAATTGCCACCAGTAACAGTCTCAGAAATAAATAAACACATGAAACAATTAAAATCTAAAAATTCTTCCAGCTATGACAATATTTCAAACAAATTACTGAAAAGATGTTCAGATTGTATCAGTCGTGTACTTTCCCACATTTGTAGTGAATCCTTAATGCAAGGCAAGTTTCCAAATAGACTAAAATATGCAGTTGTATAACCGTTGTTTAAAAAAGGAGAAGCAATATGTGTAGATAACTATCATCCCATTTCATTGCTTTCAGGATTCTCAAAGATTTTTCAAAAAGTCATGTGATGTAGAGTGTTAAAACATGTTAAACAAAATAATATCCTCACTCAATCACAATTTGGGTTCCAAAAAGGATCATTAATAGAAATGGCTATATGTTCATTTTTAAATAACACATTTGAGGAACTGAATAATAAAATGAGTCCTGTAGGAATATTTTGTGATCTTGCAAAAGCATTTGACTGTGTAAATCATAAAATACTTTTGAAGAAAATGGAATACTATGGTATTTATGTAACCACAGGTAAATGGTTTAAATCATACATGGAAAGTTGAATGCAACAAGTTTCCATTTTTGATCCTAAAATAAGTAAAGATGCTTCATCAGACTATGACAAAATGAAACATGGAATTCCACAAGGTTCTGTCCTAGGACCCCTTCTCTTCTTGTTGTACATCAATGACCTTCCAGGAAACTTTTAAGTTAAGTGTTTTATTTGCAGATGACACTAACCTGACTGTGAGAAAAACACCAAGCAGAAATGTAGATTTTAATGTAAGTGAAGTTCTTAGTGAAGTAGCAAATTGGTTTAAGGTAAATTCATTAAATTTTGAAAAAAAAAACGCATTTTATTAATTTTAAAACAAAAAATTATGCACAGCCAGATTTACAAGTAAGCTATAAAAATAACACAATATTAGAAACAAGGAGTATAAAATTCCTTGGTATTAAAATAGATGAGAAACTCTGTTGGTATGATCATATAACTTCACTACTAAAGTATTTAAATAGTGCTACCTTTGCAATACGAACACTATCTCTAACAGCAGATCTAGAATTAACGAAACAGGTGTACTCCTCACATTTTCATTCAGTGATGTCATATGGCATAATCTTTTGGGGAAACTCTTCACAAAAGTAAAAAAGTTTTCATAGCACAGAAAAGAGCTATTAGGATGTTATGTAGGGTACAACCAAGAACTTCTTGCAGACAACTTTTAAAAAACTCAATATTCTTACAAAAATTTCTCAGTATATATATTCTCTCATGTGGTTTGTCATAGATCATTTTACCTGTTTACTTCTAATTCACAGCTACACAATTTCAATACAAGAAACAGAAATAATATGCACAAAACACAAACATCTCTGTCATTAGTATAAAGAGAAGTTAATTATTCTGGTACACTTCTGTTTAATAAACTTCCCAAGAGTTTAAAACAGTCTGCAGATAATAAAGATATATTTAAAGAAAAACTTAGAGATTATCTTATTGGAAACTCCTTCTACTCCATTCAAGAATTTGAACTAACTAATTAATTAATTGTATTAAATATGACTTTTTCAAAATTCAGTTGTAAAATTAATGTTTATTGTTATTCTCTTTATTTGTCTTTGGAACATATTCTTGTTTTTACTATGATTATGACTCATACTGTATGTGTTTGTTTTAAATATAACATTTTTAACATCCCAGAGGTCCTTCCTCATAAGGTATCTATGAAACAATATTGATAAATAAAGAATAATAAATATATAAATAAAATAAGATCTGGATGTGTGCTAATATTGGGGAGGGAATGGTTGCTGAAGACTTGAAATGTGAATCGCTTGGGATAATAGTTGATAACAAACTCAACATTGCAGGACACTTTGGACAGGTTGAATGAAAATATTTCACTGTCATTCACTTAATGGAGAGAGTGATCAGGGGATGTATTAGAGAAGTGAGTGAAACCAGGTTACAGAGCTTTGGTGAGACTACTGCCTGATATGGTGGTGTAGTGTTAGAGCCACATTCAGCACATCAAATACAGGAGAGGACGCAAAGAGTGGGAGGAAATTAATACAGAGAACAATCAGTAACTGATAAAATAAAAGAGCTGGAATGGGATTAATTGGATGATGGAGAGGGGGTGTATAAGATGTATATATTAATGGTGACATGGTAAACCATATTGTTTAACAAGTATGAATGATACATGGAAGAGAAAAGCTGACTACGACCAAAAGCTCTATTTGAGGCATAACAGTGTTGGTAAATTTTGTTGTAGATAAAGGGTGTCAGGGATTGGAATAATTTACCAAGGAAAATGATGAATAATTTACCAAAAACTAAAGTAAATTGAAAACGAACAATCACAGTGGGGATAAATAGACAGGTAGAAAGATTTGGAAAAATTATATGTAATAAAATGTGCACTCCATTCCAATTAATTAGAGACCATATTTTAATATCTGGTTACATGCATAAGTGAGTGGTAGTTTTTATTTTGTAGCCAAGGTAGTAAATATTTTGAATAATCTGAGAATGAAGTAATGAAAAAATTATCTTATACAATAAATCTGGAATCTGCTTATAACTTTATGCATAAGTGAAGTTGCCACAGGAGCATGGATCCTACTGAAAGTAATACTAATAATATGGCATCTGCATTAATCACATTAATTCCTCAGTCATTTTGCTTGTTGATTACATTTTACGATGATTAAAAGTGCATTCAGAATACAATTTGCAGAGTTTTCTCTTGGTTAACCTTCGCAGAAGCAACATAAAGGCTCCATAAAAAAATTCTCTGGTTTCTAGCTGCGTCAGAATTAAGTCATCTGGCGACTTTACAGTAGCTTGTACTGCTTCCACTGTCAAGCCCCGCTTAGCATCACTGAAGTCAGCCACACCGTAGTCTACTGTATAGGGCCAGCAGTCTTGAGCAGAGAGGAAAACACGTGGAGGGGTGGTCTAGTTGGGCCCTGCTCACTTGGTGACGTCACGGTCAGGTCACTTCTATGCCCTAATGTGGCTCGATTCCGTGTGGTCTGTAATAATCCAATTACTGGCTTCCACGTATGGCTCAAATGCAGGCCCTGATCACGATTAACAACATTGCGAAGTCTAATCTCAATTGCCTCCATCACAATTCTGTCACAAAAGTAATTTGCATGACAAAGGCGCGTCATTTAGTCAAAGCAGCTCTCGTGTACATTTTCAATGGTGTGTTCGGCTAAGGCAGATTTTTGTTTGTGTCCACATTTAAAATGTCCGATGTGTTCTTTGCATCTTTTATTCTTAAGGTTTGCCCTATGTATGAAGTGCTGCATTGACATGGAATTTTGTCTACTCCAGGAACTCAAAGGTTGATACCATCATTAGGAGTTTGCAACAGCTCGCCAAATTTCAGCGGAGGTCGAAAAATCAAACAGTTGGCCAGTCTGTTGAGCAACCTTGTTATTTTTGATATTACTGCTCTACAGAATGGTAAAAAGGCATGCAGTTTTCCTTGATCTCTATTATCTGTAATGATTCGGTTGTTTCTTCCAATGGTTGCACGTTGGATTTCCTTAGTGCTATAACCATTGGCACGAAATTCACATGTCAAGTATTGCAGTTCCTCCATTAAATGTTCACTGTCAGACACCATCTTTGCCCTATGGGCCAGAGTATTCAGTACTCCTAATTTCCGAGAGGTATGGTGAAAACTTAAAGCATTAAAATAGCATTCGGCATGTGTTAGTTTTCTGTTAACATGGTGCCCTAACCTTCCATTTGGCTTCTGGCGCACTAGAATATCTAGAAACGAAAGTGATCCATCCCTTTCGATTTCTATTGTGAATTTAATGTTGTGGTTAAGATGTTTCAAAAAAATATATAATGTCAGAAATCATTAGACCACACGAGAAACATATCGTCTACAAATCTGTAAAAAAAAAAAAATGTGGCTTTAAAAATGCCGTGTCAAGAGATATAAAATGTTCTATATAGAAGTTGGCTACTGTTGGAGCCACATCATCTTTTTGTTCGCCCTGGTACACGAAGTACATAGACGTTAGGGTATGACTGAATAACTCCATAAGTTTCGGATCAAAATGTTCTGTAAGTAGTTCAACAGTCTTCCCTAAAGGCAGCTGCGTAAACAACGACGGAACGTCCATACTGGCCATAATGTTGTCACGTTCTAACCTCATTGCTTTAACTAACACCAAATAGGCAGCAGAATTCTTCACATGATGTGCACACTGACCAACCTACGGAATTAACAAATGCGTGAGATATTTTGCCAACCTGTACATCGGGGAACCTACAGCGCTGACTATCGGATGCATTGGAATGTGCTTTTCGTGTATTTTTGCAAGGCGGGTTGATCTTGGTGATCTTGGGGCTCGGACACTTAGATTTTTCACCATTTCTTCTACCAGTCCAGATCTCTCATTACAATGTTTGTCTTCTTGGTTATCCGTGCTGTGGGATTGCGCAATATCAGACGACATACGTCGTCTTCTAAAACTTCACATATATTTTTGTGGCAGTCAGCGTTGCTTAAGATCACAGTCAAATTTCTTTTGTGAACCGGAAAAACTATGATTTCGGAGTCCTTAATTTTGACACAGCTCGAAACCCGAGAATTTTTAAAGTGAATTGCCACCGCGAGTACACACATAGTTGTCTATTATAAAGGCTCTCTATCAGTATAAAAATATTTACAAACTTTTGCTAAGTCTTCTTTAATAAAATAATTCACCCTAAATGGATGAGTTGATGTAAAATTAACAATGGCTGTTTGCTTTCAGATAAGTTAGGGTAAAATGTTCTTCATGGAGAAAATATGCCAAATTCAAATCTTCTCTTACTTTTGTTGATATTTGCTTTAAATAAGTATAATGCAAAATTGGGGAGCCTTGGCTTCTAGGGTAAAATGTGCTATGACGCAGGATGATAATTACTGAAAGAAAACTTCGAGGAATATATAATATGTGAACCTCTTAATATAAGAACAAATACACCACATGTTGGGCATCGCCATGGTAACACATTGTTTCTGTATCCTCATACGAGCCACACAACCGCATTTTAGCAAAGCTTCGAGCGCCCACTTTGTCATATCAGCTTTGTGAAAGGATAAAGAATTTTCTAACTGGCCAGTCGCAGCATGTTGTCATTGAAGGAGAAACCACTTCTAGTTAGGTGTACCTCAAGGAAGTAATAGGACCACCCCTTTTCTTAATTTTTATAAACGTTTTCGAGGTCAAAGTGAATAGTAGTGTTAGATTATTTGCTGTTGATGTGGTCATCAATGGGGAAATAAGTAATTAGGCTGTTTGTTTAGAAATTCAGCTAGATCTGGATGTTATTTCGACATGGCATTACGAATGGTGACTTAAACTAACTTGTAACAAGTTCAAGGCAATGTGCATGACAAACAAACAAAAATCCGATAAATCAGATATACAGAGTAAACAGTTCAGTTATTTATATGTTCGATTCTGTGAAACATTTGGGTGTAACAGTACAAAGGAAAATGAAATGAGACTTTCACATTAAATAAGTTTTAGGTAGAACAAAATATGGGCTCCAATTCATATAGCAAATATTTGAAAATTGTAAACAACACACTTAGTGTAGTGGTGTAACGGTTAGCGTTCTGGCCTCGCATTCGGCAGGACAGCGGTTCGAATCCCCGTTCGGGCATCCAGATTTGGGTTTTTCCATGGTTTCCCAAATCACTCCAGGCATAAGCCGGGATGCTTCCTTCAATAGGCCATGGCCGAATTCCTTGCCATTCCTTGCTCCCCATCCTTTCCCTTCTCTAAAGACCTTGACTTTAAGAGATGTTAAGGAGTTAAAAAAATGTAATCAACAAACAAAGGAGATATCCTAAAAATCTCTTCTGTGTCCACATTTGGACTACTGCAGTGCCATTTGGGATTTGTTTCATTAGGGGTTTATTGACAGTTTAGAGAAAGTGTGGAGGAGAGCTGCTCGATTTGTGTCTGGTTGCTACAGGTCTTACAAAAGTGTGACAGAGCTGTTAGATAGATTGGCTGGGAATTTCTAGATTCTGGTATATAGACATCATATGATTTGTTTGAACGTATTGGTAAACATGGGTACATTCACGTACAAGTGCGGTGAAATACTTCATCCACCAACCTATTTGAGTCACAGGAAAGGTAAGATTAGGGAGATAAGGTGCTGAGCTGGTGCTTACATTAGTTATTTCTTCCCTTGAATCATTTGGCATAGGAATGCACAGTAGAGAGATTACTTTTGGTGCTGAGTACCCTATGCCACCCACAGTTTTGTGATTGCAGATTTTATGTGTAGATCTTCAATGAGGGAGGTGCAGTTAGTTTTGGTTTTCTGTGGTTACTTGAAATCACTCCAAACAAATGTCAAGATGGTTCCTTCAAAACTGCCATGGCCCAATTCCTTCCCACTCCCAACTCCCCATGATTTCCCATTTCTATTTATATCGACAAGGCTTAAAGCCAGAGGAAATGAGAAATATCCCCGCGAAGCAAAAGTCCGTTTTGTCATTAATGGCTTCTTCAAATCTGACAAATATGTGCCTGTTGCTGAAGAGTGTATTTTTACTCTCTAAGTAACACATGTTAAATTTCCACAGTTTCACTCAAGTAATTTTATTTAAATGCCAAAAATAGGTGGCTTTGTGTGTCTCCTCAAACATTCTATCATAAAACTCTTTGCTTAGGTTACCTCATGGCTAACAAAATTTCATCTGAACTTAGGGAGCGTACATAAACCATATATCTCCATCTTGGCCTCCTGTGAACCCCCTTCCCCATGTAGCCCTACATGTCTTTTGTCTCTGCCACCCCCACCCCCCACCCCCTCGCCTACCTTCCGGCGTAGCATGTAGCTTTTATCCATATTAATTCCTGGATACATTTTATACTGTTTTCTCTTGTCAAACTTTTACATACAGGGATAATTAAATAATGGAAATAATATATTTACATGCTTCGGTGTGTCCTGTATCTCATTTTAAATGTGACAAGTAATGTGAAAGAAAAGCTATGTGGCCTGGCTCGGAACCCCCTGCCCCCCACGTAGCCCAGCGTAGCTTTCCAGTCAGCCCCTCTCCCCCACCTACACCATGTCACGTAGTTTATGCACAATCCCTTATAGAAAGTTCATTATCAGTTTGTTCCTTTGCATTCAATGTTTTAGAAATGAGGTGTTGAATTAAGAATTGTATATAATTATTTTGAAGGCCTACTAGCAACTAGGGTTGGGCAACAATGTATAAATATATAAAAAAGTATGAAACAATATAGAATTAGACTACTAATAATTAAAGCTATTTCAAATATCAGATAAGATGGGCATGTCAGTAAGATGGATGCAGTAAATTTTAAGTTAAAAATTAAATTCCTGAAAGCTGGTCTTAACAATGGATGTTGAACGCTGAGCCAGTTCAGTTTTGAAAATGAAGTTATTTCGTTCATAGTAATGTGTAGACCATTTTACTAAGGGTCCCATTAGTTTTGTAGATCAGTTTGTTACTAGAGATGTGGATCCACAACTAAACCCCAGAGACAAAGTTTTATTCAGTACTCAGCCTTGAAGTTTGGTAGCTCCTCTTTTCGCAGTCTGCAGTGCCTCCATATAAAGTGTCGCACTATTCACTTCTAGTTGAGCACTGTGCGATTGTTTTCGTTGGTAATGGAATTCAACTTTGAAAGGCCTGAAGGAATTAATTTTTAAAGCTAATCTATCAAAGTGTACTAAATAGTTATTGATTAACAGATTTAAAAAAATTCATAACATCAAAGATTACACCACATTCAGGAGGTCACATTAAACTTTCAAAGCTGCATAGTGGTTAGAAGCCATCAAAAAGATTAGTGCCTTTATTTTTTTTAACTGCAATGAAAATTCTTTGTATTTATAGCCTTGAAAAACAGAAAACAACATTTGGAACAAAGCAAAATTTTTTGGACCATGAATAAAAATATCGTCAGAAGGGAAAGAAAAAGAACAAGACGTCCTGCCTACCTACGAAAGTACTTTGGCAGTGGCAAAACTGCGTGAAGTATAGTACAGATTGGTACATGCCTCGCATTTACTAGATTTTTCCAGACCTGACATCCACGCAGTTCCAAGGCAAAATATATTTATATATAGAACATATTTCGAATCAAATGACGCAATTGCAGACATAGATGGATGTATTTTAAACCTAAAAGTATCTCATATTAGGAATTGAATCCAATTATTGGATGACTCTTTGTCTTGTGACTTTATTTCTGTTTTTCATTCTTCTGGCATTGTTGCCATAGTGGAGGTTGCCTACTGTCCTGAAATAATTCTTTGTGTTGTCTGTTGCTCTTGCTGTGGGAGGCTCTCCAACTAGCAAACTACTCCACTGATTCTAAGCCGATTAACACATTGTTTCTTGAATACTAATGCTAAGTTCATATTCTTTTGTTTCTGTGTTCTTTTTGATGAAACCATCTTGTGTATTATAAGTTCACAGAGTCAACTGCACACTGTACACTGGTTATCTCATAACTATTTATCTTGCTATATATTCTGGAAAATAACATCATAATGCAAGTTGAGGTATATCTCTGTGTAACATCTTTAGTACGTTGGTTCATTCAAGTGATTAATTTCCAACCATGATCTGTGCTGACAGATTACAGTGCAGATTTATTTTAATAATTTTGACGTCTTTACTCTTCAGAGCTAAATATTTCAACCAATAAGGGTAGATATATTGGTCAATATTGCAGAATGCTGTTGAATATTGAATACACTATGTGAAACATTTGTTCGGGGATCAGATAGATCATTTCTGAAAACTGGATACCAATAAAGTATTCTAATATATTATTTTATTGTTAATTTAGCTTGTAAATATGTCTGTCAAAGTTGTGATATGAAGAGATTTAATGAATATCTATTTACTTATTATTCTATTTCTTGGGATATTATGACCTTTTTAATAAAAAAATGATTATTTACTATTTTGTTAAAGTACTGTTAGTGGAAAGGAACTCTTGTTTCATATTTTTACTATAATATTCACTGTTTTACTTAATAATAAAAGAACAATTGAAATTCAATCAGGTATATTACTCCATAGGAAAGGTCTCTGGTCTATTCAGCTTTTAAATAATTCATTCTAGGCTCCTCTAAGAAATAAAATATAAAATTGTTGCTTATATAAATTGTTTGATAATTATGCAGTAGTTTACCTTAACATTGTGTTAAGTTAGTAAATTTGTAAATCTCTAGTTGATGATGTAAGTATATACTTTAGAACACTAAAGTGTTTTTAAACATTTTTTCCTAAAATGGTTTTAGTTTTTACTACAAATCGTATTTTTAGTCATCCGGATTCTTTAGTTTACAAATGTAAAGTCACGTTGTATACATAGCAGCACATTTCGTTACACATTTGAGTGATTATATATAACAACTTGTTAGGGTCTTCGGTGGTTTAAATTAATATACTGATTAATTTAAATATAATCCACCAGAAGGTTATGTTGAAGATGTTTGTTTATTTTCCAAAAACAACAAGTCAGCGATATTTGTCACAAATAAAGATACAATCCATAGATACTAGCACAGTCTTTGGCAGATGCAAAGTGAATCTTTATATAAAGTGACTGTAAACTCAACTGTGAACTTACTGAAAAACCAAACTATAAACTAACTCTGTCCTTCTGCCGATTTGTTTATATAGTCTCTATCAAAATTTCTGGAATTCTTCAAAGGCATCTGCCTGATATTTCTCGAACATTAACAATTACTCAAACAATTACTATTACATCTGCGTCTGAACATTAGCACTCACACAAAATATCTATATACATCAATTGACAAACTTATTTACAAAATTAGATATTTAAACATATAGTGACACATTTCATAAGTGACCTCTTGTTCATAAAAGGATTTAGGGCTTCAACATTTTACACACTCTTGCATTTTCCACTCTCGGGGTCTATTAGCTCATAAGATTTTTCCCTTGGTATAGACTCTATCCTGAAAGGTCCTTCAAACAAACGGTTAACCTTACAAGTCTCTTGTCGCAAAGCTGATGACTTACTATAAACCTCAACTAACACCAAGTCACCCATTTTATACTCGGTACATTTCTGACCTTCATCATGCTTTTTCTTTTTTCCTTGTTGCCTTCTCCTTTAAATCTTTAAGAGCTAAAGCTACCTTTTCCTCATAGTTGAATCTCTTCCTATTTGGAAAACTAACACATTCTCGAATTAATCTGTTATCCGGTTTCTTAAACATCAACTCAATATGTGGTATTTCCGTTGTATCACTAGGTATAGAATTAATTAAATTTTCAAAATTTTCTTATTCAGATGCCCACTTACTGTGTTGGTCTGTACAATATGTCCCAAACCAACATCCTATTTCCCTCATTAGGCGTTCTACGGGATTTCCTGCTGGATGATAAGCAGAAGAATGTACAATCTCTATCCCTTTCTGTTTGAGTTTTTCTGTCCACACTTTACTAGTGAATTGTGGGGCATTGTCCGAAAGCACCCTCTTAGGTTTACCAACCTTCTGACAATATGCATCAATCTCTTTTCTAACCAAAATTTTAGCCGTAGACTTCTTTACAGGGTAAAATTTAAAGAAATTGGAAAAAAAACATCAAATAAAACTAATACCTGGGTCACCCCTCCCTGAGACATGGGTAGGGGGCTAAGAACATCAGTAGAAACAAATTCCAATTCACTACTTGGGATGATATTTTGCATTTTCCCCACTCATTTAACACTATCTATTTTAGATCTTTGATACACTTGACAACATTTTAATAGCTTGGAAATTTTTTTTCTCATATTATAGAAATATGTATCTTCCCTTAACACTAGGTAACACTTGGATGGCCCATAATGCCCATAACTATAGTGGTGATGCCAAACAAATTTTTCAACCAAACTTTCTGGAAGCCATAACTTCCAACCATCATCTGAAGATTATCTTTGTATTCTGGGTTATCAAGATTAGTTTTTACTTCTGCTATAGCTACATCTTTGTCCTGTTCCTCGTTGATTTGTCTCAAGGAATACTTAACCTCAGTCTCATATGGTACTCCTTTTAGATATGCAATTCTAACCTTAGTCTGTGGTCCTAGACATCTCTTTTAGGAATCTAGACCTAACGGTAGACGTGACAAAGCATCTGCAACTTGATTTTTACTAGCAGGTCTAAATTGAATCTCTAAATTGTATTCTTGCAGAACCAATGCCCAACAGGTTAACCGACTGTGGACTAATTTACACTCTATATAAAAATGAAAGAGCCTTATGGTCCGTATAGACAATAATTTTTGTACCTAACAGTAGGTAGCTAAACTTAGTCAAACCCCACACAACATATAAGGCCTCCCTTTCAGTAGTTGTGTATCTAGTTTCAGCTGTTTGTAGTTTTATACTGGCAAAGGCAATAGTCCTAGAACCCGGTTCTCCATTGATTTCTACCTCCTGGAAGACATGTACTCCTAAACCATAGTCAGAACTATCCGCGGCAAGGGAAAAATCTAGATCCCAATCTGGATAATAGAGGATATTGGCATTACACAATTCATCTTTGATTTTTTGAAAATCTCTTTCACATTCTGAGGACCACACCCACCTGACACTTGGTTTAACCAAATCTCTTTAAGCTGGGCTATTTAAAGCTTGTCCCTGAAGAAATTTCCTATAATATTCACACAATCCAAAGAAACTCTTTAGTTTTTTCTTATCTCTAGGTCGGGGAAAATTCGACTTTCTTGGTCAGCACTTTTTCGATGTGTCCATTGCAGTTTAACAGGAAATAATGTATACTTTAATAATGTTGCTATCTACTTAGTATAATTTCCCCAGTGTTTTAGAGATATTTAGAAGAGCGAAAAGTACCTTCAAAGTGGAAAATCGCGCAAGTAACTCCGATTTTCAAAAAAGGTGATCGAAGTGATCCTTGGAACTATCGTACCATATCTATAACATCTGTTTGTAGTAGGGTTATGGGGCATATTATATGCTCGAACATTATGAACTTTCTAGATGATAATAATTTGCTTACAACAAATCAACACGGATTTCGGAAGAAAAGATCATGTGATACACAGCTGGCCCTATTCACACACGACGTAATGAAAGTTATCGATGCAGGTTCACAAGTAGATGCAATTTTTCTAGATTTCCAGACAGCCTTTGACTTTGTGCCACACAACCGCCTTTTAGCGAAGCTTCGAGTGTACGGTATATTGGATCAGCTTTGTGAATGGATACAGGATTTTTTGACTGGTCGGTCGCAGTATGTTGTCGTTGAAGGAGAAAGTTCTTCTAATCTAGATGTTACATCGGGTATACCTCAAGGAAGTGTAATTGGACCACTTCTTTTCTTAATTTTTATAAACGATCTCGGAGACAAATTGAAAAGCCTTTTTAGATTGTTTGCTGATGATGCGGTTATTTATAGGGAAGTAAGAAATTTGGCCGATTGCTTAGAAATTCAGCGCAATCTGGATGTTATTTTGGCTTGCTGCACTGATTGGCAACTTACTCTAAATTGTAAAAAGTGCAAGACAATGAGCATAACTAACAAAAAGAATCCAATTGTTCAGAAATACGAGTTAAATAATACAGTTATTGATATGGTCGATTTGTTAGTAGGTAGAGCAAATTCTAGGCTGCGATTCATAGGTTGAATCTTGAAAAATTGTAATGAACAAAGAAAGGAGATAGCATACAATTCTCTTGTGCATCCACATTTGGACTATTATGTGCCATTTTGGATCCGTTTCGTAGGGGGTTGATCGAACGTATAGAAAAAGTACAGAGAAGAGCCGCTCGATTCGTGACCGCTTGCTACAGTCCTTATGAAAGCGTCACAGAACCGATTAGTAGACTAGGTTGGGAGTCTCTGGTAGATAGATGACACACGTTTCATTTAAACTTATTGGTAAACATGCATACTCCCACTTTCACTTTTGAGTGTAGTGAAATACTTCTTCCACCAACCTATTTGAGTCGGAATGACAGGAAAGATAAAATTAGAGAAATAAGGTGCCGGACTGATTCTAATATGAATCTTTTTTCCCTCGTACCATTAGGGATTGGAATGCACACCAAAGAGATTAGCTTTGGTGCTGAGCACCCTCTGCCATCCACAATTTTGTGAATTGCAGAGTATATATGTAGATGTAGATTTCGAAAAATCGGAATGGTTTCAAGTATAAATTTTTCTTAGTTAGGGTGTTAGGGAAAGAGGGTGGGTTTTGTAAACCAAAGAAACACAATTTTCTCTTTGCTTTAAATTATATTTGTGTTCACAATTCCCATTGATAAAGTTTGTGTATGGAACATTGATAATTAAGAGAGGAGGAAATTAGAAAAACATAAGGGTAGAGGTAAAGGAGAAGAGGGTTTCAATTCTAGCAATCTAAATATAGGCCTCACTTTCTGTCTGTTTTACAGCTTGAGTGTGCAAATTTCCATGGATATCATGTAAAAACTGTTGTCATTTATGTGAAATATTGACAAAAATTAGAGGATTGGAGAGCAGTTAGTTGTTTAAAATCAAATGTAAGCAGCATTTTTCTCCGTTTTTGAAGTATACAACTGCAAAATTCCATCGTAATCAGATAAAAATTTGTTTCAATAAAGATTCCTGCAAATTAATAGGAAAGGTGTATAGGGGGAAAAGGTGGGTTTGGACTTTGGCAAACTAAAAGAAAACATTATTTTTCTGTTTTTTTTTTTTTAATATATTTGTCAGAGTGGCCGGATGGCTTTGGCGCGTGGGGATGAGTGCACCAACCTGCAGCGAATTGTTATCACGACGTCCTCTGCCGTTCCGGAATTCTTCTGCCGCTCCTTACCGCGTTCGGCTGTTGTTACTATAAATTTCCTGACACCACTGCGATTTAATCTACCAGTCGCAGAACTGGTTGGAATGCGGGAAAGTCTTGCGGAAAAGAATTTACGCCGCGAACATTTAACTTATTTATTGGCCACAAAGTTACACAAAATATGACCGAGGAGCGGGTCCACTTCGCTTCCAATTAATAGTAATTTTTCCAGACAGACGACAAAGTTAGTTAGGCAGCGGGGCGACCGTGCGAGAGCCGATGTGAATACTATGATGTTTCCGGGCAAAGAGAGCTCACGAAGCGTGCTGACCGTCCTCGTAACCTCGGACTCGCGTCAGCGAAGTTCGGAAATTGCCGATTCGCGTCAGCGAATTCCGCGGTCGCAAACAACCGGCGAGCGGTCTGCAGCTCGACCTGCGCCTCGCTTAACAAATTCAACTTTAAGTAACGTTAATAATTTTGAGCTCTCACACTCTTCCCCCTCCAGCTAGGCATCCCTTCCAAGATGCCTACAATTAGCTATCAGTACGCGAATGTGGACCTCACCCACTCGACTTACAAAGTCATTTCAACACAAGGAAATCTTAGTACTAATTCTTGGTGGGTAGGTTGGCCAGACCTGGTAAACAAACAAGTCAATTAGAATACAATTACAAAGTATATTATAGGATAACAAATCAATAGGGTTGTACATGGTGAGCTAGGCATGGGTTACAGCAGGTTCCGAAATATCAGTATTCTCATGTGATTTTGGTAATGAAACCACTATCTGAGTGGCAGTAGGTACTGCATTGTGCAAACTGTATTGTGACACTCGTGACAAATAACGGCGATACAAGTAAAATAGAACAAAAATAACTACAACAATTCCTAAAATACTGGTTACACTCGTGGTTGCAACAACCGTGCGATGTCTACTGGATGCATGCAACTGTGTCTCGATTTGCGCAAGCACCTGGTTGTATTTAATGGCATCGTTTGAAGATTGTAAGTATTTATTAATCTCATTAATGAGCAGTGTAGGGTCAGTTTGGTTCAAGATATGGAGCTTTTCACTATGATAAATACTATCCTTAATATGTGGTAGGCAGGAAACGTGAGATTAACATGCAAATCTGCTTCTGGCATAATGGGAAGCGTAAAGTCCTCACTTACAATTTTACAATTAGTTGCATTCTCTAAAATTCCTGACCCTGAGAGGACTATCTTATTAGTACTAAAGTTGAGTGGGTCAGTTGGACATGTTACTGTTACCGTAATAGGATGAGTCATAGTATAAATCCAGTTAGTTTTCAGCCTTATGAAATGCGGTTTGCTCAGACTTAAAATCTCTCGTTGGCAAGTATCAAGAAAAGTGTCTGAGAAAATATACTTGTTTCACAGCTTGGCATGCCCCGGTCATGTAATGGAAATGAGGGACATATTAGTATACTGGCAACTTTGCATCTACTAAGATCGTCTTTGTGCAGTAAGGCATAAGATCTGTGGTCCTGACTGATTAACAAGGTGCTGTGGACTTGCCAGCTGATATAATGATTTGTTTCATTCCATAATACAGGGAAAACATGAAGATAATACCGTTCTAAGATAAAAGGTGATGATGCCAGGGTTATTTTAATAAGAATCCTGAGGTTTTGTCCCATGAGGACCACGCTAACATCAACAATTTGGTAATAATCAGGCAAGTACTCATGTGTACATGGGAAAATCATATGAACGTTTCCATTCAGGCGTTTCTGAATCACTTGTAAGTATTGCAAATAGAGGTTAGGGTTAGTTAAAACATCACTAAGTTTGTTATTGGCTGCCTGTGCAAGTGCCAATTCTAAGCTTCACTAGTTCCATTCTTATGCTAGTAATCGTTACTGCAAGGTGCTGCAAAAACATGGTCATTATGTATTTGTTTATGAACAGTTCATCAACCCCCTGTACGTGATCATTCAGAATAGCTTGCATTTCTGCGATTTTCCCCATGGAGGCATTTGCTAATCTTTGTATGGCTAGGGACTGATTTCCAATGGCAGTTTTCCAGATTTTTTACGAGAAGTATTTGACGTGTAGCACTAATTTGCAAATTATTGTTAACATGCTCTAATTTGGTGATTTGGAGTGTAATTTCTTTAGATCGCTTTCGGTTGCTGTTCCGAACAGAGTTTTTAGGACCTTTCCGCCTACATCCAGCAATGATCTCTTTTCTCTATTAGTCGTTCTCGGAAGCCTGTCCATTAACTCACTGTACTCGTGATGCATAGCGGTGTAAGCTACCATGAGGGAGTGAGAGATAGTATGCACTAATTCATTGTCAAAGGTCAGATTGGAGCTAAGGGTCTCCATCAGCAGCTCAAAAGACATTCGCAGTTGTTGATTTTGGTCTTGCAACAGGGTCATATTGTAATCCAATATGAGAGTCCAGGACAGGTCGGTACTAACATCACTACACCCTTTTTCAAAGATAATGCCATTATGTAATGGGGTGATTTTCCATGACTGTACCAAGGGCGATATTCTAAATAAGGCAAGAAGCACTACACTGGTAACAAAGGAAAACATTTCTATCAAGTTATTTACTTAAACTAAGACTAAAGTACCCCCAGTTAATAGATCCCAAACATCAAAAGTTGAACTATACTTGAACAAATGTTCCAATTAATGATAAAGGTACAATATTAATCCTACTAATCTCATTAACTTATGAGTGTCATGAGAATGCCCTCTTATTATCCCTTAAGTCTATTTCCCCTTAGAAATTAAACAATTATCTTATGCTACGATACTTAGGATAGAGTCCCAATGTTATGACGCTAGCTTGAGCAAGCTGGCTGACAGCGCCGTGGGTCTTGACAGGTCAGCTTTAAGCCCACACATGCATGGAGAACAGCTGCACAGCCTGCTCCTTCCTGTGCCTGTAGAACACAATATCACGCCAACAATTGTTCTTATACTTAACCTAACAAGTATATAATACCAGAGGGTAGCTGGTACCAATCTGGCTTGGCAGAACAAGTTAACATGATACAAAATCTTAATTTACAACTAAGAGGTTCACTTAAGCTCCCTCTTTGGAAGTTCCCAGTTCACAACCCAGTGACAGCAAATCCCACATAAGATTCAGGGTTTTACTAGAATATTTTCTCACAATTTTATAGGCTCATTTTTCTCTTTCTTAAGTCATAGGGGTGATCGTTAACAGGCCCCTCATCTACTTGAATCATAGGATGACTACGAAGATTATAGTGGTCATTTGAACAGGTGGATTCAGCGTTTGTCTTTAATTTGAGTGTTTCAGTGTTGTTACTTTTAGCATCTATTGCTGGCTGTGGAGTGACTGTTGTGGTGGGGGATTGTGTCACATTTTGCTGTTGTCCAGGATATGGCTTCACACGGTTTTTATGAACTACCAGTTCCCTGCCAGGTAATTGCAATTTCAAATTCACAGGTGACGTTTGGGCTAGTACCAGGTGTGGTCCTGACCAAATTGTTTTGAATTTGGATGATTTTCCTGGTTTATTATAAGGTTTGTTAAGCATAACTAGACTACCAACCGGTATTTCTTGGGGTTTTACCTTTTTATTGTACTGTGAAGACTGTTGTTCAAACGCTTTCGCATTGTTCTTCTGGACTTCCTTCCAAATTCTTTTTAACCGATGCGCAAGACTTCGGACATCTGAATTAGTAATGTCTTTGTTGAGTTCCAAGACTGTAAAGGGTGAAACCATTTCTCTGCCATATAATATTTCAAATGGGGTGTGTTTTGTGGAGGTATGCACTTTACTGTTATATGCTGATACAATGAATGGTAGAATTCGCGACCAGTTACTCTGAGCTTTGTTTAGATAGCAACTGATTGATTTAACTATGGTTTTATGTACTCGTTCACATCTCCCATTCCCCATCGCATGAATTGCTGAGGTTCTTAGTTTTTCTATACCTAACAGTTGGCACGTTTGGGTAAATAGTTCTGATAGGAAGTTACTCGCTTTGTCTGTCAACAGAGAAATCGGTACACCAAACCGCAGAATCCAATGTGTTACGAAGGCACTAGCCACGGTCTCGGCGGTTTGATCTGTTATCGGAACCATAACTAAGTAGCGTGAGAACGCATCAATAATAGTGAGGATGTACTTCTGACCTGTATCGCTTCGAGGGAACGGGCCAACGATATCCAATTGAATTCTTTCAAAAAGGAGCCCGGTTTCTGGGAGTGATTGCAGTTTTTCTTTACAACCAGTTTCTGGCATTCTTTCATTGCAAATCGAGCAATTTTTTAACAAAATTTCTGATATCATTTCTCCGAGATGGCCACCAATATTGTTTTGCAACCCTTCGATTGACACTCTTCCAACCAACATGCCCAGACAAAATAGATGCATGGAATAATTCCATAATTAACCTTCTTAAGGAGGGTGGGAACTACTATGCGACAGCCCTGTTTGGTATTCCTGTATAGAACATTCTCTTTCGTGATAAATTGTTTGTTATTTCGCCATTTTTGGCACTCTTCATCTTTTGACTGTTCTACCCGGTAGTTCAGACAAGGGTGGCGATTCCTGTTTTTCAACTACCCCGATTTTTCGGCTTAATTCGTCAGCATTAGTGTGTTTCTTCCCAGGTTTGTGGATTACATCAAACTGATATTCTGAAAGGGATAGGGCCCACCTCGTTAGCCTACTAGAGGGGTCTTAAGGCTGCATGGTCTGTCACAATTTGGAACCTAACGACCATAAAGGTAGCAACGGAAGTACTTATATACACCAGAGCGCAGAAAGCAGCTCTTTCTCCGTCGATCGAGTAATTGATTTCTGCCTTCGTTAACTGCCTTGACGCATAACAAATGGGACGTTCCAAACCGTCGACTATTTGCGAAAGGACCCCACCCAGAGCAAAACTGGAAGCGTCCGTGGATAATATAAATTTTTTGAGAAATCGGGGTAAATTAGCAAAGGTTTTGAAGTTAAAATTTCTTTGAGTTCCTGCATGGCATGCTCACATTCCTCAGACCAAACAAATGGGGTGCCTTTTTTAAGTAAAGTGGTTAATGGTTTGGCAATCTGAGCATAATTTTGAACAAATTTCCTGTAGTAGTTGGCTAGGCCTAGAAAGGACTGTAACTCTTTCACATTATTTGGAGAGGGGAACTCTTTGACTGCTGAAACTAATCGGGGATGTGGTTTCACACCATCTTTAGAGATTAGGTGGCCCAAATACTCAATCTCTCCTAAAGCAAAAATGGCATTTGTCAAAGGACAATGTGAGGTTAGCTTTGTGGAGTCTTTCAAAAAACATTTTCTAAGTGTACCAGGTGCTCCTCCAAATTCTTAGAGAAGATTATCACGTCATCGAGATAGACCAGTACAGCGTGAGGCTTTAGCCCTCGAAGAACCCCGTCCATTAGCCGTTGGAAGCTTGATGGCGCTTTCTCAAGCCGAAGGGAGTTTTCGGTATTCGTAATGTCCATCAGGAACACTAAATGCCGTTTTTGGAATATCTCGTTTGGCACACGGGTACCTGGTGGTACCCAGACTTGAGATCTAGTGTTGTAAACAGTTGGCAATTGCTAAGATAGTCAACAGTTTTCTGATATGTTTGGGTATGGGGTAGACATCCGGAATGGTTACTTTGTTCAGTGCGCGATAATCCACGCAGAACCGAACTTTGTTTCTCATTATTATGAGCGTTTCGGCACCAAAACAACCGGTGATGACCACGGGGAATTTGAGTGTTGAATTATCCCATCCCTCAACTGCTGTTCTATAAAATCATTTATGAATTGTCTCTGACTATACGGCACTCGGTATGGCTTTTTGTATATGGGAAGAGCATCCCCAGTTAAGATTCTATGTTCTACAATATCAGTAGTGGATAAGGCTTGATCAGGCATAAACAATTTTTTATACTTAAGCAACAACTGTTCAAATCGGACTTGCTCCTCTACAGGCAGATGTTGTAACTAGGCTTAAAGCTAATAGGTGGTTCCGCAGAATTAGCAAGAACATACTTAGTGTCTACTGAGCTTTCAACATTATCATTTACGCTCACAATATCATGCTTACAGTTAAGGTCTCTTAATACCTCTATTTCGGCTAATTTAAAATGAGCAGGTATCTGTACATCAGCTGTGCCAAAATTTTCAACTACCACTGGCACATGTTTGACTCCATCAATTATCTTTAGATTACAAATGCTTCTCTTTACATACACCCGTCTAGCATCCAACCAGTCATCCCCAGGTAATGGTTCAACAAGAATGATAGAATCTGTGGTAGCATTGAGGTTATCCATTATGGGAATATGAATAATTTTTCCAGATGATTTTGAAATTGTATGGGTGGTAAAGACCTTCGCAACTGACTTATATGCCCGTGCAGTGAACTGTGACACGTCTGTCTTAGTTCGTGAGCATGTTGGTAAGCCTTGTAACGCAAGAAGAACGGGATCACCGTCGTGATCTCCGAAACAAACTGTGCGTTTTGCTAAGTCAATGACTGCCCCATGTTTATGCAAAAAATTTAGTCCAAGAATTCCATCGTATTGCCCTCCCAGCTTTGGAACAACATAGAAGGTCACACTGAGAGATTTTGGGCCCAACGCGACATTAGTATCATGTATTCCCAATACTTGGATTTCCTTGTTGTCAACCCCTGTGATTTTGCAATCTGGCGGGTACAATTTTCCCACACCACATAAGCTACGCTTCAGTAACGAGACTTCAGCACCAGTGTCCATCAAGAAATTACACATTACCCCATTTACTTGTGCTTTTATGGTCAACTCAATTTTTGCCACACTATCCGTACCCTCTACTGCAGCTACAGGTACATTTTTACACAAAATGGGCAAAATGCCGTGGCCGCATTTGCCCTCCTCTAGTTTAAACTCTCTTTATTACTGTCTTCTGAGCCTCTACAATTCTGTGAAACTTCCTGTTCACCGTTTCCCATATGGCCACTATGATCGCCGCCACACTGCGCACGACCAGGTCCATTCCGGCTCCCATTACATTGATTATGTGGGACCCCCCGTCCCCTATTTCCATAAAACTTACTGCTTCCCGCAGTCCGTTGACCCCTACCATACGACATAGTACCATTACTTCCAGTACCCCCGGGGTGATGTGTATTTCCACTACTACCACGATTCCTCTTAAAATTGCCACTGTCTTCTGTATTTGACCAGCAACTTTTCCTCATGTGCCCACTTTTACCACATTGATGGCAAACAATTGATTTCTTATTACTAAAAACATGCCTTATTCTAGTCTTACTTTCTGCAACTGGTTTTCTCTTTGTCTGCTCAAGCTAGTGTTTTTGGATCTTTTAGTGCGACGTACTCACTAACATCATCATTAATGCCGTTAAGGAAACTATCAATCCCGCGCTGGTCTGCCTCAAACCTCAAAGCAATATTCTGTGACGCGTCCTTTGTTAGTGCGTAAGTTTGATTGTTAATTGCCTTTATCCGGTCAGCAAAATGTTCAATTGATTCGGATGCTCCTTGTTTCAACGTTCTTAATTTTTCCCGATAGTATCGAGCTGTATTTTTCCTTTCAAACCTTTTAACTAACTCTTCTGATAAACCTTCAAACGTTTCTGAAAGCTTACAATTCTCATCAAACATAGCAAACTTATAGGCATCTCCAGAAAGTCTGCTCCTAAGCAATTTCATTTTATGTTCGGTCTGTATATCTAAGCCCACTAAACAATCATTGAACCTTGACAGGAACTCGTGAATATCTTCAGACCCAGATCCACTGAATGATAAATTGTGTGCGGAAAAAGCATTAATAAAAGGTACATTATTGCCATCAGAATCCCTACTTCGCGCATTACGAGCTTCCAGAGCCGCGATTTTCCGATTGAACTGCTCAATTGCTGTTTGCAAATCAATTTCCATTTTAGCCAGATTGGAAGCAACTAACCTCTGTTTGCTGCTAGAAGCCGCCGGTTGATGATGACGCCGCCGTCGACGCCGCGTCGGTCAGCGTGTCTGCTGTCGCCGCCTCCGGGTCGAACCGCCACGCACCCGCCGCCTCCGCGTCGAACCGCCTCCGCCACGCACGCGCGCCGCCTCCGCGTCGAACTGCAACCCGCGTCGAACAGCAAATCCGCGTCGTCCGCGACGAACAGCGACCCCGCGTTGAACGTGCCACCAAGCAAACTGCGCCCAGCTGTTCTGCCGCTCTGAGCCCGTGCCGCGTTGCCACACTTCGTTCTGCGCTGCCGGCTGATGTCTTCCGCTCCGAAGTGGACTTTAACTCGCCCCTCCGGTTCGACCCCGCTGCCCAATACGTTGTCTTGATCTTCTTCGCTGTTAAGTTCTTCTTCCCAGTTCTGATACCACTTGTCAGAGTGGCCGGATGGCTTTGGCGCGTGGGGATGAGTGCACCAACCTGCAGCGAATTGTTATCACGACGTCCTCTGCCGTTCCGGAATTCTTCTGCCGCTCCTTACCGCGTTCGGCTGTTGTTACTATAAATTTCCTGACACCACTGCGATTTAATCTACCAGTCGCAGAACTGGTTGGAATGCGGGAAAGTCTTGCGGAAAAGAATTTACGCCGCGAACATTTAACTTATTTATTGGCCACAAAGTTACACAAAATATGGCCGAGGAGCGGGTCCACTTCGCTTCCAATTAATAGTAATTTTTCCAGACAGACGACAAAGTTAGTTAGGCAGCGGGGCGACCGTGCGAGAGCCGATGTGAATACTATGATGTTTCCGGGCAAAGAGAGCTCACGAAGCGTGCTGACCGTCCTCGTAACCTCGGACTCGCGTCAGCGAAGTTCGGAAATTGCCGATTCGCGTCAGCGAATTCCGCGGTCGCAAACAACCGGCGAGCGGTCTGCAGCTCGACCTGCGCCTCGCTTAACAAATTCAACTTTAAGTAACGTTAATAATTTTGAGCTCTCACACTCTTCCCCCTCCAGCTAGGCATCCCTTCCAAGATGCCTACAATTAGCTATCAGTACGCGAATGTGGACCTCACCCACTCGCATAGGACCTGTAGCTTTGTATAAAGAACACTGACAATAATGAAGGGGTGGAAAAGGGGAGAGGGATTGGGTTTTTGTAAAACTGATGTCTACAGTATATTTCTATATTTTAAAAAATATACATCTGCAAAGTTCCATCGAATTAGGATAAAACCTGTGTGTGGTGTAAGAATAATTTGTGTGGGAAGGGTGAGAGGGGTTCTGTTGAAACTGTATGTAGCCAGAAGTGTTCTGTTTGTTTTAAAGTATGTGTCTGCCAATTTCCATAAAAAAGTCTGTGTTTTTTTTTAAATTTTGTGGTGTGTTTTGGGGAAGAGGTGTGGGTTTCTGGTAGAGAAGGGGAGAGCCATTGACTTCTTATAAAACTAATGTCTATAGTATTTTTCTATTTTTTTAAAAGTATACATATGAAAATTATCAAAATTGGATAAAAACTGTGTGTTTGAGTAACATCTACAGGGATGGGAAAGGGGAGAGGGGTTCGGTATTTGGAAACCACATGTAAGCAGTAATTTTCTGTTTGTTTTACATTAAACCTGTGAAAATTTCCTTAGAAATTGTATCAAATCTGTAGGTTTTTTAAAAAAATTATGGTTTGCTATGGTCAAGAGAGGGTGGTTTTCTGGAAATTTTATTTTTTATAAACTTTTGTCGACCAGCACTTGACAACTCACAAAAGTTTCACCATAATCAGATAACGGTTTTAGGAGCACATAGAGGACAGCAGACACATATGTACATTGATTTTTATATATAAGATAAACTATGGATGTCATAAGAATTCAGTCTACTTATTGTAAAATTGAAGTCGTATCTATCAGTTGTCAATCAATATACTTTACCAGTGTAATAAAGTCTATCACGTTCCAACATGCAAATTTTCTTTTATAGTGGTTATTGTGGCTGCACGAAATGTAGTTGCAGTTACGAACAGCAACATTCTGCTAGTGAATTTCAAACCAGAAGAGTAGAGGAGCCACTAACCATCTACAGATGTACTAACAGGATTCATTTTGGCCAACGCCTAAATTCAAGTGAAGGCTGTGAAAAATCTGTAACTAAGTATTGTATACTAAGACAGCAAAAAAAGTTATCAGCCAAGGAAATGCCCATTGTCTTTTGAAATTTTTGAAAAATCATTTATACATCCCTTTATTTGTGAAATTTGTGGTAAATCGTTTACACATCCTGGTAACCTTAAAAGACATCAGCGTCTTCATTCTGGAGAGCGTCCGTTTTCTTGTGATCTTTGTGGTAAATTGTTTACAGAGTCTGGAAACCTTGGATCACATCCGTGGATTCATTCTGGAGAACGTCCGTTTTCATGTGATATCTGTGGTAAATCGTTTGCACGGTCTGGAACCCTTAAATTTCATCAGCGGATTCATTCTGGAGAGCGTCCGTTTTGTTGTAATATTTGTGGCAAATTGTATAAACATTCTGGAAACCTTACATTTCATCAGCTGACTCATTCTAAAGAGCGTCCGTTTTCTTGTGGTATTTGTGGCAAATCGTTTACACAGTCAGGAGACCTTAAAAAACATCAGCTGATTCATCTTGGAGAACGTCCATTTCCCTGCTATATTTGTGGTAAATCGTTTACGCAGTCTGGGAGCCTTAAAATTCATCAGCGGATTCATTCTGGAGAACGTCCTTTTTCTTGTAATATTTGTGGTAAATCGTTTACACTCTCTGTACACCTTAAAATACATCAGCGGCTCCATTCTGGAGAACGTCCGTTTTCTTGTGATATTTGTCATAAAACGTTTACACGCACTGAACATCTTAAATCTCATCAGGGGATTCGTTCTGGAGAACATCCATTTTCTTGTAATATTTGTGGTAAATCGTTTAAACATTCTGTAAGCCTTAAAAGACATCAGCGGCTTCATTCTGGAGAACGTCCGTTTTCTTGTGATATTTGTCGTAAAACGTTTATAAGCTCTGATGCCCTTAAATCTCATCAGCGAATTCATTTTGGATAACATCATGTTTCCTGTAACATTTTGGGTAATTCATTTATGAACCCAGGAACACTAAGGAGACAACAGCGGATTCATTCTGGAGAACATCTGTTTTCTTGTAAAATTTATTGTAAGTCATTTACGGCGTCTGGTTCCCTAAATATTCATCAATGGATTCATTCATGAGATTGCTTGTTTCTTTGTGGTATTTTTGTAAAATCTCACACCCATAATAGAAGTTCATGTACTCTGTTTGATATCGTTTCTTTCCTTGTGTTGTGTGGGGAAAATATCTTATTTGGACTCGAGATCACAGAGGGTATCAGTTCACTTGTTTAAATGATAATTTTCTTATGAATTTCGTGGTAAAAAAATTAACTGGTGGTCATAGAAATCGTGTAATGGATGGAATACATTTTTGTATGCTCTGTGTATCATTTAGTTGCTGTTTCACTTAGTTATTGAAAATATCAGTTTTAATTTTTAAGTTAGTGGAAAATATTTATTTGTTCAGATCCTCTTGACCAGCATTGTACTGTTTGATTTTTATTAATAAGGTTTCTGTGACTTACCCATCTAGTGCAGCTAAATAAAAAACTCTGTTTTTGGCCTACACGTTTCGATTAATTCAATCATCTTCGGTGCCCTATAACAGTTTTATTTACATTCTTTGATATTGTTTAAAATATGTTTACAATTCTAATGTGTTAATAAGTGCAATGAATATTACATTCTACTTACAGTTTTTTGTTTCTTGTTTTTACATTGAAGTCAGGGGAAGTTCCATTTCAGTGCTTTTTCTAATGCTTTTGTGTGTTCCGCACATACACTGTGGTGTGTTTCTATTTTTAAAAATGCACTGTTGTTTATACACTTTTCTGTCTGAGTAACCACTGTACGAGCATTTGTTGTTGTATTCATTACTGCGTTCTGAGATGCTTATTATTTCTGGCAAGTATATTATCGATTTGTTTGTTTGTGTTTTAAATTATATCTATACTTTGGCATTGTGTATGTGTTTTGTATATATTATGGAATTGTTTTAAGCGTTTTGAATAAAGTCTGATTTGTGAGGTGAATGTACTCATTGATTATATTTTGCCCTTCATATATTGCTTTCTGTATGAAGAAATTTTCTTGTGCTCTCAGCATGTTTTTGTTGTGGTTATTAAGTTTCAGTATTTGCATGTCTTTCCATATATCAGTGTGTTCATGTTTGTTCTCAAGTAGCTGTTCCACAAATGTAGAGTGGTTGGTGCACCTAAATGCCCTCAAGTGTTCTTTGTATCGGATTTCAAATTTCCTCGCTGTTTGTCTATGGTTGTGGCCTTACACTGTTGGCAAGTCAGTTTATATATCCCTGATTGTTGGTACTTATTTTCTTCTGTGTTTCTGTTGAGCTGTTTTTGAATGGCATTGTCAGTTCTGAAAGCTATATTTATGCCCATTTTTCTAAAAATATTGCTGATCCTGTGTGTGTTTGTTTTCAGGTATGTCATTGTATACTATTGCTGGTTCTATTTTTGCATGGTATTTGTGAGTGTGGTTTGGAGATTTTTTTGGATCTTGTGTGTTTATTGATTATATTTGTATCATTGTTTTTTAATTTTGCATTCATCTTTGGCACCATGTTTGTGTTATAGCCATTCTTGGGTGCTATAAATAGAATATTGTTGAATTCTGTTGTGTTATCTTCTTTGGTGTGGGGTATCTCATTCATTTGGTGTAGCATATTTCTGATAGCAGCCTGTTTGTGATTGATGGGGTGGTTGGCGGTAGCATTTATAATTGTGTTTTTGGTAGTTGCTTTCCTATAGATACTGAAACTATGTCTATTGTCTATCTTTTTAATTATTATATCCAAGAAGTGTATAACAATTCCATAATATATACAAAGCACACACACAATGCTAAAGCATAGATGTAATTTAAAACACAAACAGACAAATCGATAATATACTTCCCGGAAATAATAAGCATCTCTGAACGCAGAAATGAAAACAACAACAAATGCTCGTACAGTGGTTACACAGACAGAAAAGTTCGTAAACAATAGAGCGTTTTTAAAAATGAAGAAAGTTTGTGTGAATAGAAACACACCTCAGTGTATGTGTAGAACACACAAAAGCATTAGAAAAAGCACTGAAATGGAACTTCCCCTGACTTCAATGTAAAAACAAGAAACAAAAAAACTGTAAGTAGAATGTAATATTCATTGCACTTATTATCAGATTAGAATTATAAACATATTTTAAACAAGATCAAAGAATGTAAATAAAACTGTTCTAGGGCACCGAAGATGATTGAATAAATCGAAAAGTGTCTGCCAAAAATGAAGTTTTCTACTTAGCTGCACTAGACGGATAAGTCACAGGAACCTTATTATTAAAGCAGCTAATGAAAATGGCCTGAATCTCACCATTGTACCATTTGTTCCAAGTAACTCGATTTTTACATTAGATTTTTTTTTATCTCAGAATCCTTCAAAAAATACCTAAAATGACACAGTTATTGTGGACAAACTTTTCTATAATTTAGGAATCATTTCAAATTATTTTTCTTCTCATATATCTTTTTATTGTTTCCAAAAGGAATTAAGTCAGAGTAGTGTTGGCTTCTAAAGTCAATTAGATTACGGAATTTGTTGTTTCATTTGTATGCTTTTTCAGCTGTATTGGGTCAAAACTTAAAAGGAATTCGAAATATTGTTCATTTTGTTATTAACTTTAACCAATATATCTTTCTCTTATAGCTATCTGTAATTAATTTATTGAATATGGGGTAGTGTAAAGTATCTGTTATTATGGTTTTGAGATCTATTGGATGAGAGGAATTTCCTACTTTGGAAACTTTTTTAGTTATATTACTTTATATAGCAGTGTTATGTAAATGTTACTAGTGATTTGCATATCATTAATATACATTTTGTACAAGCGGTGTATACAATGCTTTAATTTGCCAAACTCAACCAAGAAACCATTTTGTTATTGACCTGTCAGTAATTTCAGATCAGTTCTGAGTTGAATCGATAGTAAAAAGATATTTAACAGATCTGTGATGTTCATAGTATAAATGGTGTTAGTATCAACCCTCTTTTGTATTTAATTGTATTATAAATTAATAAAGAAATCAAAATTTACAACTGTAACTTTGTAATATTTTGTTTATTTTTGATACAAATTTAGCTTACTGTTATTTCAAAAATATATTTTATAGTGAAGTCTTGATAATATTTATCAAAAATTTTATTGATTGCTCTAAGAATGTAGGGCAGTGTTAATTGTTTGAATGTAGGTTACTAATTGATTGTAAGAGTGTTCTTTGATGCAAGATTTTGACCAATTCAAAATAAATATTTCCTATAATCTGTGAGTGGAAACAATTTTGAAGTAGTTAGATAGTCAACACAACATTTTGAAATCCTTACTTCCAACAATATCTTGTTGTTCACCTGATAAATTAAGATCATTGATACAGAGAGAAAATACTCATCGGATATTACCAAACTCAATAAAATTATTTTTCACTTGTTTTAAGAAAAGTCATTCCAATGGTTGGCCACACAATTTTGTTGTTGTTGTGGAAGCCTCTTCTAAGCTAGATGTAACTTCAAGCATTTCTCAAAGAAGTGCATTTTTTTTTTTTTTTTTTTTTTTTTGTCTGGTTTGATGAAAGCCTCCATCCTTTTCTATCTTGTGGTAACCCCTTCATCTCTACATTTCCCTTACAACCCACGTCCTAAATTATCTGCTTCATTTATTCGAATCTCTGTCTTCCTCTACAGTTCTAACCTTTGACTGTTCCCTCCACCAGCAAATTAACCAATCCCCCATGTCTCGCAATATGACCTACCAGCCTGTCTCTTCTTTCTGTGAGCTTCTTCCACAAGCTTCTTTCCTCACCCATCATTTCAAAAACTGGTACAATTTCGTACTTTTTCTGTCTACTTAATTTCTAGCATTCTTCTGTAGCACCACATTTAAAATGCTTCAATTTTCTTTCTTTCTAGGATTCCTAAAGTCCATGTTTCTCTACCATTAAGTGCTGTGCTCCACACATAGGGTTTTAAAAACTTCTGTCTAATTCCTAGATCAATGTGTGAATCTAAAAGATTTTTTTTTCTGCATGCTCCTTTTGCTACAACTATTCTGTTTTTAACATCATTCCTGCTTCTTCCATTGGTTGTTATTTTGTTTCGCAAATAACAGAATTCACTTACTTCTCCAATTTCATTCGATCCTATTTTTATATTTAATCTGGAATTATTTGTATCATGTTTGCTACATTTCATCACTTTAGTCTTGCTTTGATTTATATTAAGACCAAAATCTTCCTTCAGTATTTTGTTCATGCCATTTAGTAATTTCTCAATATCCTCAGTCCTTTCTGCTATCAAGACAATGTCATCAGCAAATCATAGCATACTGATTTTTTCTCCTTGAACACTTATGCCAAATATAAATTTTTCTCTTATTTTCTTTATTGCTTCCTCTGCATATAAGCTGAATATTAATGGGGATAGGCTACAACCTTGTCTTACACCCTTTTCAATTGATGTTTGTGCCTCACGATTCTCTACTTCTATTACAGCCACATGATTCTTTTATAGTTTATAAAGTATTCTCCTATCTCGATGCACAATGCCTGACTTCTTTAAAATTTTGAACATCTTGTCCCACCTAACATTATCAAGAGCTTTTGGTAAATCAACATTTTCCATAGATGTATCTTTATTTTTCTTGATCCACTCTTCAAGTATTAATCTTAAAGTCAGAATTGCTACCCTTGTACCGCGATTTTTCCTAAACCCAAACTGATCTTCACCTACTATGTCTTCTACTACCATTTACATTCTTCTGCATATTATTCTGGTCAGTAATTTTGAAGCATGTGAAGTTAGAGTAATGGTGCAATAATTCTCACATTTGTAGGCTTTTGCTTTCTTTGGACGTGGGAACAAGATTTTTTTGATTAAAATCAGTTGTAATTTCTCCTGTTTCATAACCTGTTGATATCAGCTTGAATAAGCCTCCTATTCCTTCTTCTCCTAGGGATTTAAGGAGTTCTGTAGGAATCTCATCAATTCGAACTGCCTTATTTGCTTTCAGGTCATTCAGAGCTTTACCGTATTAAATTCTGTCATCAAAATAGGATCTCCTACGTCATCAATGTTGACATTGACATCCTTTTCCATTATGCTATTTTTTATATCGTCCCCATCATAGAGTTTTTCAATGTGTTGCTTCCATTGGTTAGCTCTATCTTCTGAGCTTAATAGAGGTTTCCCATTGGCGGCTTTATTGTTCATACCTCTTTTCTTCATTTCTCCAAAATTCTGTTTGATTTTCCTATATGCAAGATCTATTTTACCTTGGACCATTTCCTTTTCTATTTCTCCACACTATTCTTCTAGCCATTTTTCTATTGCTTTTTTGCATTTCCTGTTAATTTGATTTCTAAATTGCCTGCATTGCTCTCTTCCTGCTTCAACATGAGCATTTTTGTACCTTCTCCTCTGATCCATCAGTTCCATAATTTCTTTTATAATCCAAGGTTTTCTGGCAGCTAGTTCCCTAAGGCCTATTGTTTCTTTACCAGCTTTCATTATTTCGGTCATTAATGCATTCCATTCATCCTCCGTTTAGCTGAGTTATTTCTTAGACCTAAGTCTACCATTTCTGCAAATATTTCTCTCATGCTAGATTTTTTCAGTTTATTCCCCTCCAGTCTTTTCTGCTTATGCTGCTACCTTATTCACTTGAATTTCAGCCTGCACTCCATTTATATCAAATTATGGTCTGCTCCTGGGTACGCTTTACAGTCTAGAACTTGATTCCTGAATCTCTGTCTGACCATGATATAATCTAGCTGGTATCTGCCTATATCCCCAGGAAGTTTACAGGTGTATATCCTTCTTGCATGATTCTTAAACATTGTGTTTGCCACTACTGGCTTATATCTTTCACAAAATTCTAACAACCTGCTTCCTCGCTCATTTCTTTCTCCTAGACCAGAATTTCCTACAGTATTCCTCTCTTTCCCTTCTCCCACTATCGCATTCCAATCACCCATGATTATTAAATTGTCCTCTCCCTTCACATATTGGACTAATTCTACAAATTCGGTGTATATTTTTTTCTATTTCTTTATCATCGTCCTGTGACATTGGCATGTACACTTGTACTAACGTGATTGGAGTGGGCTTAGTTTCTAACCTCATCAAAATAATCCTGTTACTCAACTGTTTGTAATAACTCATCCGTTTTCCGACTCTCTTATTCATTACAAATCCTACACCAGTGACAGCTTGTGTGCTAATTATCCTGTGTTCCCCCGACCAGAAATCCGGTGCGTCCTTCAATTTAATCTCACTAATCCCAACAACATCTTACTTAAGGTGTTTGATCTCCCTTTTTAGATTTTCTAGTCTACCTGCCCTATTCAGACTTCTAACATTCCACACTCCGACTCGTAGAATGTTTCTATCCCTTCTGATGACTCCTCCCTGAGCAGTCCGCACCTAGAGATCCAATTGGGGGACTATTTTACCTCCAGTAAATTTTACCCAGGAAGAAGCATTCATGATATATGTAATTTGAGAGAATTACATGTCCTCAGGATATTCTTTGGGTCTTTAATGCAATGGTTTCTCCTTTGCCTTCTGTATCCCCATCATTTCTGATCCATCCACCTTTAGAGGCTGTTCCAACCCGAAGGGCAAGAGGGTACCTGGACCACTCCCCGTGCTTCTGCCCTCCTTAAGTGTAATAGGACCACTTAATTTCCTAAATTTTATAACGATCTCTGTGACTGTTAATTGAAGGAATTGACTGCTGATGATACACTTATCTATCAGGAAGTAAGGTGCTCTGATGATTGCTTAGAAATTCAGCATGGTCTGGATGTTATTTTGGAATGGTGCCACAAATAAAAGCTTTCACTTGGAAGGCAGTAAACATAAGTTATAAAAAGACTGCTTGTTCATGGGTACAAAATTAGAAATTCAGTTATTAACAGATTTAATTCACTGAAGTATCTGGGCATTATAGTATAATGCAACATCAAATGGGACATGCTCATAACTTTCATTGCAGGCAAAGCTAATTCTAAATTATGATTCATAGATCATGTTGCTACTTGTTTTGTCGACAGGAGATTATGCTTTTACATATTTGCTGACAGATCATACTTCATTGTATTATGTAGTAGATTGTGTTTTCAACAATTTTTGCTGACTGTTGATAAGCTTCAATAGCTTTTCCTGTCAGTACATGGTGCTGCAACATCTTTTGCTGACATATAATTCTTCAAAGCGTTCCTGACAGTAGATTATGCTTAAACAACTATTGCTGACAGGATATTATGCTTAGACATGTTTGCTGACAGTAGATTATTTTGTGCGACATTATTTGCTGACAGTAAATTATCCTTAAACAGATTTTTCTGCAGTATATTACGTTTCAAAATCTTTAGGCATAATGTACTTTTTGACAAACATATTTGCTGATAGATCATGCTTCAATATCTTAAAAATCTAACTAGCGTCAACGATAACTGCAAAATGATGAACACAAACAAGGAGCATCGACTGCATAAGAATTAATGGCAACAGTTAAAAAAGGAATAGCAATAGTCATAACAAGTTGTTCATTGCTTAAACAATATAGTTTTTGACTACATGTTTCATCCACCACTATACAGAAGAGAGAGAGAAGATAGGGGATTGAAGGAAAGAAGGTAGAGGAACCAAAGGGGAAAGGAGAGGGAACAAAGGAGAATAAAGGGGAAAAGAAGTGGAAATATAGGCGAAAAGAGAGGAAAAGGAAAGAAAAAAAGGATAAGGAAGGAAAAAAGTAGTTGGAAAGGAAAGAATTGGAGATGAAACAGAAGGAAGAAATAAGAGAAAGAAGGGAATGAGAATGAAGAGGGGAGAGATGAGTGAAAGGGAAAGATGGGGAGAAAATAGCCCTTCAATGGGCTTTTTGTTTCGTTTTGTGTGGGAAAAATTTTTGCAAGCGAACGATGGTCGTGGCAAAGTCAATTTCTGTTTCTTCTATTTTACCCTCTAACCCCTCCACCCGTAGTTTTTTATCCATCTCTATGCATTCCCAACCACTTTTATTTGTTATTATTCATCTATCTCTTAGCTTCTTACTATGTTATTTAGCATTTTTATATCAACACTTCACCTAACCTCTCCACAAAATCATTTTCACATTTCATACTTATTAGTACTTCATTTTCCCATTGTACACGATCATTTTCAATCACATATTACACAACATGTATTTTTTCATCACCACCTTACCTTCATAATTTCATCACTTACTTACCATCAAAGTACTTTTATAAACTTTTTTCACTTCGTATTGTTACGTTCACTTACATTATAAATAACACGTGCTTTATTTTTTTTACATTCACCACTTACATTTCATTATATTCACACACACTTTCCTAAAAAGTATCTTTAATTCCACACTTACTTACTTCTCATTTTACACACATAATATTGCATTTTCTATTCTTTCAACACTAGAATACCTTCAATTTAAATTCATACCTTCGTTTTAGTCAACGCTTACTTATTCATTACCTTATAAATACCACACGTGTTAGATTCACCAATTATACTTCATTATATTTATACACGATTCACTTTTTCCTATCTTTTCACATGTTAACACTCTCAACTTAACATATCCCACACTTACTTACCTTCTTAAATTAAGGATACAGAAGAGGTAGAAACACATTTACTCAAGCATTTTTATTTATTTTTATAAATTAAAATATAATTCAAAAACAATTTCATCATTCATACAAAATGTTTTAGTTAAAAAAATAATTACATTCTATTTTCTGTTTGAACAAAAATTGCAAAACAAATTTTTGGAGAAGCTAGAAATATTCTCATAAAAAATGTATTGTTCTTTATGTCAAATAAAAACAGTTGGCAGAAGAGCACACAGCTGGGACCAGAGATTAGACAAAGTGTCCTTTAGCTGACAGCTGCCTTCTCAAACATACAACCGCAGTTTTTTGCCACATGTTAAATCAAGAACAATAACATACATGCATTTAAAGCTTGGAACTATACTAAACCACTGTAAACCTTACCTCGCTCTGTATATCAGCTGAGTTCAAGATTTTAACACTTGTGCACTTCATTTGCTTATATAAAACTGTGTTTCACATTGCGTCCTTCTTTCATTTCTTTGCATTGCACCAAACATACACGCCTCATTTGGTTCCAGTTTCTGTCACTTCCTGCCCAAGGAAAAGTATATAATACTCACCACAAAAACAACACTTCTGTATCACTTTGCACTGAATTTCAAAACATACTCCATTCTGTACCACCTGACCACACATGTGTCTCACTTCCTCTTGTCAGTAATACAATTTATCACATTCTTCCCAAAGTGTGCAGCCTGGACTAGAGATTAAAACTGACAGCTTATAACTAACATCTCACAGCTTTTATGCCTGGAACAGAAACATCACATTTCAGCCCAAATAACACCAGTCTATGTACACCACTTACATTATACCTAACTGTTTACACCACACACTTATACAGCTTAAACACTCAACATAACATCTTCTTAAATTACACATATCCCACAAATTGAGTTGCCTGCATTTTATCTGTGTAACTTCTCTCACTCCATCACATCTGCTCCAGTCAGTCACAACACAGGGTGCAGCCTGGACTAAACAATACCCTCCAACTGACAGCTTCCATCTGAAACAAACACAAATATACACACTGTCGATCAGAACTAAATGCATACCAAGCCACATTACGTACCCACACGAGTGCTAGATTGCCACATTTATTCTTATGTAAACCTGTGCATTATCTCAACATTTATTCATTCCATCGCTATATACCACACACATCTCATTACTTCCAGATTTTTCTCTCTTCCTGGAAAATTGAAAATATATATTTCTCTACCAAAAACAAACCAACCTCACTACAAGACAGATAAAATTTAACTTCAAAACACACCCAAGGCATATCATACCAAACCATATTCAACCCACAAGTATTCAAATACATCAGTTTTCCCTGCTAAAAATCATCACAGCCCTGAAACAAACACATCACATTTCTACACAAATAACATGCACCACCAAACAATATTGTACCACACAAATTAAATACAAATATTTCTCATCTCACCTCTATTCACTTTCTTGCACAAGTATTTCCTTATCACACAGTTTTTTGCAACTTATTTTTTATAAGCTTTTAAACTACACTTATCCCATCACAAGGGCACATCCCACAAATTCACTTTCATTCCTGTCCACATGTATATCTTCTATCACTCCTTTCACTTACTGTTCTGCACTCATTTGCATTCGTTTTGCTTAAACATTCCTTTGCTTTGTGTCACATACACACTCCAAGTTTTACACTTTTTTCTCACTCCTTGCAAAAAATAAAAATACATATAACTCTGTACAGAACCAAACCATATCACAACATAGATAAAATTCAATTAAATACCCAAAGCTAAAAGAAAATGCAAACTACATGCATTCAGACACATTACTTTTCATGACTAACATCATCATGGCCCTGGAAAAAATAGCACCACATTTAAAATTCACCACCAAACAATATTGTACTATACACATTAAACCGATTCCTTTTTAATGTCACACTCTCACCACCTACCTGCCCACATATCTACACCACACTTTCATATGCTTAAACACTCAACATCACCAACACTTAAATAACACATATCACTTGCCATGTACACACCCTATAAATTCACTTTCACTCCCTGCTTTAGATCACTTCCAACTGTCCACACAAGTGTCTTTCTTTCCTGCACACATTTGCTGTTGTCGGTTGTGTAACACACCACATTCTTCCCTGAACATGGGGCTGACAGCTTATCTTGAAACACAGCCCTGGAACAAAAACACCACAAATAACACCAGTCTCTCCACTCTCTCTGTGGACTATCAACACTTACCTGCACTTACTTTTATGCACTCATTAAATCTCATATTCCTTCTTTATCTAGTCACTTATACCATTCTTCCATATATAAATATTTTTTGGCCTAATAGCCATCCCTGATCATGCAAATCAACATACAAACATTATTATTCATGAAAAGATAATGGACCATGTATATCTATTAATAAAACTCTACCTCATCACAATTACACAGTAGGCCCCAAAACTTCGTGTGTGGTGTTTCTATTAATCAAATTCTCTGAGTCATCCTGCAAACCAGACACAGTATTACATCTTACACTGAAATTAAAACCAACAAATAAAAACCTCTATGTGAATTATATTCAACACAAGAGAATTATTCTACCTATACTTACAGATTCACAAATCGAATAAGAAAGTACTAATTTCGTTTCCTGCAAAAACTGTCATTTCAAAAATATTATTCCAAAGGTACATTTTCAAATTCATCTTCCATACATGTCTCCAATCTTCCACCTGTATCTGTAAAAATAAATTAATAAAATTACACAAATGTACTCGCACTGCACAGCACGGATCCGATATCGGCAGAGTTACTAAACGTCGAAATGTTAACCACACCGCTCACATTGAGAGAGAGAATACATTAAAAACTGGATTACAATGGATTTAAAGACTCTGCTACTTTTATTCACACGCAAATAAACGCTTTACCTTCTTTCACCGCATGCTCACAGGTCTCACTATGTGCGGATTTAAAACACTCACAAGGATAAAAATGAAAAATATTATGCTGCCGGCAGTCCATAGCTCATTTTCTATCCAGTCGCTATATTCAACAGCAACGTGTGCCCCGTTTGACAACGAAACAAATATTTTGATTCTCATTTTGAAAATATGTCACTGGCTGTTGAAGCGACAATCACCTCACCTTTTTTTCAGAACAAATAGTAAACTTAATTCGAAGAAGAATTTCATGGCCTGTATAACCCGTCATTTTTGAATTCAGACTATTCTGAAAATTCTCAAAGGTCATTGCATGTAAAATCCGAGATCCAAAACTTGGTACTTAAGGAAAAAAAAAATTTACACAAGTTAGTACCTTTTATTCGGTAGATAAGATCATAAAAGAATATTACACATGTAATGGAAATACTTTATTTTTTTTCAAAAAATAAAAATCAGTTGTTCCACTAGTAGATGTAGCCTGTAGCAATGCTGCTGTGTGTTGGAGCTGCCACACACACGAAGCCAGAGCTGACAATTTATTTATTAAACTGAGTTATATAACAAAAAAACTGAACACAATCCACGGATAGTGAGCACCTCTCGTGTTAGTGGCAGCTCGATATCAGTTTTAAACTGAGCGGCTTGGAAACCCATTGAAACAATTTTCAGAATTTTTCCAAAACCAAATTAACATAAAGTGAATATTATACACATCACAAAAATATTTTTTTTCAAAAAATAAAGTTAAAAAAATCGGTTTTACCATAGATTGAACTTGAAGAAAATAACGTACAAGGTGTTAGTAAATTTTTTAATAATAGTGATAATAACGAAATAAGCTTTCAATTTCTCATGCATACAGAAAGTGAAATTTTTATTTAAAAAAAAAAGAAGATATTATTATGTAAATGCAGTTTACTTTTCAATGTCAATGGTATACCCAGTGAAGCAAGACAAAACATAAAGTCAGAAACATTAGGAATTATATAGTTATCCTTTGATCTCTGCAGTTATGTTCAAAAATGCTCCAGAAACTATTTTGCGTTACTGAATTTCGG
>JARYHS010008409.1:39444-105444 GCA_031002005.1 Vandiemenella viatica
CCTCTAGCCCCACCACCGACTTCCCGATAAATGTCGCGGATTACCGATTTATTCCGATTATTCCCTAGTGGCTTCTAAAAGCAATGAAATCCTAGTGCCTTGGCAGCATAGTCGGTAAGGCGGCAAACTCTCAACCTGAAGGTTGCGGGTTCGATCCCCCCTTCCGAAGAGAATTTTTCTTTTCGTTTTCTGTGGCGGTCGCATGCCTCGAGTACGCTTGGCAACACCGCCGGTGGAAGGCTGTTTGAATTCATCCGCGCAGCGCTCTTATTGGCCAACTTTAGCTGCGAATAACTAAAAACGGTACGACTTTTACTAGATTTTTTTTGTATTTATTTCGTTAGTGCAACATCCCGAACAGTGCCCTTACCCGCCGATGATTGAATTTCTGACCACGCTGTATATAATTCGAACATTAAATTCCTCACCCATTTATTTTCACTTACAAATTTTATATTCCTTAAGCTTTTTAGGTAAATTAACTATCACTACAATCGGTACTTTGATCCAATCCCTAAAGCCCTTACCAACGAAAGAAAATTTACCCACTCCCTTGTGAATGAAATTGAGCGCTAGCTATTGGTCACGGTCACCTTTCCCATTCCATGCACTATTCCTAATTCTTTGACCAATATCCCTCCAAGCCCCATCACCAGCAAACTCACTCTCTTCTCCCTCCGCCTTTCATCCAATGAGTACTAATCCAGCTCCCTTATCCTATCAGTTGTTGACTGTGTACTGCAATAATTTCCACACACAAATCTAGCTGCTCTTCTTTGCATACCTTCCAACTCCTGTATTTGATAACCAAAATGTGGGTCCCAAACTACACCACTACTTTCAACCGTTCCGTCGCGTCAGCTCTGTTCGCCTTGCGCCACTGACGTTGCCTGCCGACTGGGCGTCCCACTTCGTGTAGTCTCGCAGCTGTCACACATTGTTGGGCGTTGTGATTATTGCCACCGCATAATTGGCAATTCTCCGGCATTCCTTCGTTCCATTGGTTCCAACCTCCCCTCCCGTCTCTGTTGACTTCCACCAGCGACTTCCGTTCTATTCCCTGTTACTGCTATTTTATCTGCTTGAAAGAATCATTGTTCCTTCTAACAATGCGGTTTCAACCGTTTCAGCTAAAGTTAGCTCGGTCCCTCGAGCCCTCAGCACCGCTACACTCTTATCCCCTATCGGTCCATTTCTAAATACAGCCCGACTTAAGTTGTGAATTAATTTCATAGCTCCATTCATTTCACTCCCTTTCAAATCCTTTTTCGTTGTTTCTCTTAACTCATGCACGGTTCCATCCAACCTACTTACCCTATCTGACACCGTTTCTCCAGTCCGTTGACGACTTATAAACATACTTATTGTATGTGAGATCGAAGGCTTTCACGGCGTATCGATGAAATGTAGTCTTCACGCGATGTCTGGCCTCTGCGCACCCTTATAAGGCCTGGCCTCTCCCCTCCCGCCATGTCCTCGCTCCCTCCCGCGGCTGCCGTCTTGCGCTCGTCGTTGATTGGCTGGCGTCTTAGCCAACGCCAGTAAGCCGGAAACATTTCCTGGCAGCGACTCACTACCTCTGTCATTGCAGGGTCCGCGGGATGCCTTCAAACATGCCTTCTGAAGACATAAAAGAAGAACTCGAAGACAGCGGATTCGACATTCGCACAGTGACACAGTTGAAAAGACCAGGCGGTTCAGACCTAATGCCTCTCTTTCTTGTGGTTCTACCAGATAGGCCACAGAATAGAAAAATCTTTTCCCTGGAATCACTGATGTCACTACGCATCTCCATCGAGAAATTAAGATCTTCCAATGGCCCTACTCAATGCTTTAACTGCCAAGCCCTAGGACATGTAGCACGCCATTGTAACATGCCCTCGGTATGCGTTAAATGTGCTGGGGCACATTTATCCAATGACTGCACCATGAAGAAGGGGGACAGCACACCAAAATGCGCTAACTGTCAAGGAAGTCATGTTGCCAGCTACAAAGGGTGTCCTGCGTACAAACGTGCCAGAGATCGGCAACGAGGAATCACCTGTGTCCACTCCTCTACAGAAAACAAGAAGACTGATGACAAGACGACTAAGGACACAGCTGTCCAACAATCACCCGCCGCCGACTATCCTAGTCGACAGCGAGAAAACAAGAATAAGCCCCCTCCTGAACAGAACGAAAAGAGACCCCCCCAAAAATCAGGCAAAGAAATGCAAAAAGGAAATAAGAAGAACATGGCTCAACAGTCTGCAAATAAGAAGAGCACGACTCAACAATCGGCTAATCATTCGATGGCCACAACTTATGCCGAAAAGACATCTGGAAAAACACCACCAAAAGGGACTAAGCAAACGGCAGCGGAGAAGACAAACTCTCAAGAAACCTGCCAGAAATGCCAACACTCGCCCACTCCTCAATCAGCAAATAACAGCGACACGATGGACCATCTATTAAACATAGTAGGTAGCCTACTCAACATGTTGACGTCTCTCCTCGCCAAGTTTGACCAGCTCGCCGCGGATATAAAGACCGCAGTTAAGACGGTTCCAGCAGCCGAACAATCAGAGAAATCCCTGACCAATAATGAATAGGACACATATACAAGGTTTATCTCTGTGTGTTTGGAATGCCAATGGCATCCGACTACAACTTGGAGAGTTTAGGCAATTTCTGCGTGATGAGGACGTAGATATTTGCCTTGTCTCAGAAACCCACCTCAAACAAGGCCTTAACGCCACAGTAGCAAACTATTGCTGCTATCGGAATGACAGGCCAACTGCAGGAGGAGGTGTGGCAATATATATAAAGCGTGGTATCCCTCATCATGAAATACTGTCGCCACAAACCAACCAGATAGAAATCAGGGCTATAGAAGTGGAAACTACCACTGGGCCAGTCACAATAGTATCAGCATATAGACCACCACGGAGACAGCCAATTGCAGAGGACTTTGATCGTCTTCTTTCAATCCGAGGCAAACTGATCATCGGGGGTGATCTTAATTCGAAACACCCCGATTGGCACTCGAGAACTACAAACCCAGTAGGACAGCTGCTCCACAGGATTGCAGTCAGACACAACTTGCTAGTCTGGGGCCCGGTGGAACCAACACATTACCCCTGGAATGGCGGTCGTCCAGATGTCCTGGACATTGTGATCACACGGGGGATTGCGGGCTTCATCTCCGCGCACACAATGAACAGGCTTTCGTCAGATCACTCTCCAGTCCTGATAGATATAGACGTAGGCCCGTGGAAACCAACAACTACCAGCCTAAAGAACTACAGCAAGACCAACTGGGAGAATTTCCGTGAAGAGATCACGGAATCCCTTCACCGCCTGAGGCCCCTAGATGCGACACAAATAGAGACTGCTATCAAACAGGTCTCCAAAACCATCATTAGAGCGGCTAACACAGCAACGCCTCCTGTAACTGAAAGACCCAGGTCTCGCCAACTCCCGCCACACCTACTAGCACAGATAAGACATAAAAACAGGGTGGCTAAGGAATGGCGACTAACCAGGCGCCCTGAAACAAGGCGGTTACTAAATCGACTCCAACGCGAGCTGAAAGCGGCGCTCGAAGAGCATAGAAACCGAGAGTGGTCGTCACGTCTGGCCTCCCTAGACGTTAAAGACGGAAACCTTTGGGTAGAGACCCGACGTTTTACAAAGCGGCGTACCAGATTGCCCCCACTTCATGGCGAAAGAGGCCTTGTGTTTAGCGACTCAGACAAGGCCAATGCTCTGGCGGACCACTTTGAGAAGCAATTCAGACCTTCTCAAGATAATGATGAAGAAGAATCTGCAGACATCCGCCGAAGACTTGCCCGTTTTCTAGCAGCTGAGGACGACGACTACATAATAGAAGAGATCACACCTGATGAAGTTCGAAACATATTGAGTAAACTACACCCCAGGAAGGCTCCAGGAATTGACAATATAAGCAACCAACTACTGAAGAACCTTCCACTACAGGCGATTGAGCACCTCACAGAAATCTTTAACATAGTTCTACGCCGCCAGCACTATCCAAGATGCTGGAAGCAGGCTACAGTTGTTGCTGTGCCAAAACCTGGGAAGAATACGACATTCCCCCAGAACTACCGCCCTATCAGCCTGCTCCCCTCAATGAGTAAAATCTTCGAGAGATTATTGTTAAAGAGACTAGAGGCACACATCAGGACCGAAAACATCATCCCGGAGTTTCAATTTGGGTTCCAAAAAAGACACTCTGCAAGCCAGCAAATTATGAGAATAGTGGAACGTGCCACTACTACCTTCAATTTTCGTGGCTACTGCCCGCTAGTATTGTTAGATGTCGCACGGGCATTCGACTCCGTCTGGCATAGCGGTTTGCTCTACAAACTTTATAACCAGGGTTTCCCCGGCCCTCTTGTAAAGCTGATCAAGAGCTATATATCTGGGAGATCTTTCAAAGTGAGGGTTGGCAATAATCTGTCAAGTCGCCGCCCCATAAGAGCTGGAGTACCGCAAGGTTCGGTCCTAGGTCCGGTACTGTATAATTTATATACCGCGGATATACCAGCCCCAGCCACAGTACGTACTGCCCTATATGCAGACGACACTGCGTTCTTTACCGCGCACAGAAATAAAGCCACTGCAATCAGAAGATTACAAGAAGTCCTCCAGCAGACTGAAGCCTGGGCAAGACGTTGGAGAATAACTTTAAACTCGACAAAGACTCAAGCTATTATGCTGACCAGGCGCCTGGGGAAGCGTGACCGTCGGCAAAACCGCATGCGTAACCTACACCTAAATGGAGAAGACATCGAATGGACAACCACAGCTAAATACCTCGGCGTGACTTTGGACACTCGTCTAACCTGGAAACATCACATTGAGGAGACACGACGAAAAGTTGCAGCTAGGCTACAAGAGTTATACCCAATACTCAACAGGGATAGCTCATTGTCAGCCTGCACCGGCGTCAGTGTATACTGTAGCCTAATACGACCGGTGATTGAATATGCGTGCCCTGTGTGGGGGTATGCATCCAAGGCCCAAATAAACCGTTTGCAAACGATGCAGAACAGATCACTTCGGCGAGCACTACATGTGCCAAACCGATTTCCCACAGCAGACCTGCACGAAGCAGCAGGTGTCCCAATGCTCCAAGAAAGAATTATGGAAATTACCAAATCTTTCTATAGGACATCAAGAAAGTCGACTAACCCACTAATAGCAAATCTTGGCCAGTATTTTACTACCTTTGACAAACACAAAAGACCACTGTCAATTCTAACTAATAACTGAGAAAAACAAAGAGCAACCAAAAGGCAAACCACCAGTAAAGTGACTAAATCTGTAAGACTGAAGGAAATGTCTAATGACAACAAACTTCACCACAACTGCTTAACAAAGGAAAAGCAGAAAATGCTCACGGCGGCGGGATGTTTCAGAAGGGACAGTGCAGCTCTGGTTCTCGCTGCACAACATCCAACCTGAAGATGGCTGCAGAGTCGTCAGCCGCCGAAAGCTCGTTGTCGCATTTCAACAACCTACGGCGGAAAATCCGTGAAGACTACATTTCATCGATACGCCGTGAAAGCCTTCGATCTCACATCAGATACCTCGACGGGTAAGAGATACACCTACGCGTCAGACACCTGGAGAAGTTGCGCAAGAAGAAGGATAGACTTCTGTGCTCATCAGCGTTCTTGCTTAGATGTCGAGATTCCGACATTATACCCCGTTTCTGCACGGTCAGCCATTACATCGATAGCACGAAGGCTAACCGCATCTTGTGCCGTGCTAGTTAAGCGCTCCTCCGTGAACGTATCCGTTACAGGTTTTGCGCATGACCAAAACGCACGGGAATTATGGCACTGTCATCTGGAGCTTACAGTCACGCTATCACCGACGTCTTGGGATTGGGTGGATGCAGCCACGTCAGCACAGGGGAACCTTGAATCCGACAGAACAATGGCCAGAGAGACGTCCAAATTCAACCGTCTATCCCAAGTACAGCAGTGAACAGAAGATCTAGAACCCAAACGCACAATAGTCAATCTCACGGGAATAAGTCTGGACGAATCTACTGAGAAGGTTTTGTCCAAGGGACTGAACTTCACCCCAACACCTGCTGTCGTTCCCGTGAAAGACATCATCTGCGCTGTGGAACAAGCCGCTCGCAAGTTGCCAGGAGATGCAACCGAAGAGATTCGGAGGGAGACGTGTAGAGTGTTGGAGAGAGCCATACCTCTGAAGTCCAACATTACAAAAGCAGAACGCCTAGCTCTCCGCACCTTGCATTCAAATGAAGAGATTGTGGTTCTACCAGCGGATAAGGGAAATGCCACTGTACTTCTTACAGCTGAGATGTACGAGGCCAAGATAAGGCAACTTCTTGATGACACCAAATATAAGCTTCTCAACGACGATCTGACTTCGAGGATCGAGAGAAAGACGACGGCCCTATTAAAAAAGGCCAGATACACACCTGACGTCATCAGGAGCCTTCGACCTCCCCAAGGTACACAAGGCAGACGTTCCTCTACGGCCGATTGTAAGCACCATAGGTAGCCCTACATACACTTTGGCCTAGTACCTGATGGGAATGCTCAACCCGTTTGTGGGGACATGTCCCCACCATGTGAAGAACTCGGCACTGTTCGTGGAAACGCTCCGAGAGATACGGCTTTCGGACACTGACATCATGGTCAGTTTTGACGTCGTCTCCTTGTTCACCAAGGTGCCTGTGGCTGATACTCTACAGCTGTTGCGCCGTCTCTTCGAACCCCAAATCATGGACCTTTTCGAGCTGGTCCTGACCTCTACCTACTTCACCTATAGTGGGAGTTTCTACGAACAAATGGATGGGGTAGCAATGGGGTCCCCTTTGTTGCCGGTGGTCGCCGATTTGTTCATGGAAGAATTCGAAGATAAGGCGATCGAAAGCTTCAGCCTTAAGCCGACTTGCTTCTATCGCTATGTGGACGATACTTTTGTTATTTGGCCACATGGCATTCACAGTCTTTATTGATTCCTAGACCATCTTCATGGAATCCACCCAAATATCCGCTTCACGATGGAGATGGAGAAGAATGGCAGCCTGCCCTTCCTGTACATCCTGATCCGACGGAAACCAGATGGAAGCCTCTCACACAGTGTGTACCGAAAACCTACACACACGGACCGCTATTTACACGCCACGAGTTTCCACCACCCAGCACAGAAGACCACCGTGCTCCACACTTTAGTTCATAGGGCAAGGAAAATCTCCGACGCGGATTCCCTGCCGTCCGAGCTTGAACATCTGCGCAATACTTTCAAGAAAAATGGTTATTCTGATCGAGAAATAGAGCAGGCGATTAAAAACCCTAACAAACGCCCGGTAGACCCGGTTGTCCAGCCAGAGGCTCTGGCCTTCATTCCATACTCAGGTAACATCTCGGGAAAAATAGGCAGGATTCCGGTGCGACATGGAATCAAGAGCATATTTCGTCCTCCTGCCAAGATACGAGACTACCTCCGGCCCGTGAAGGATGACTTGGGATTGATGACTCCAGGGGTTTACAGCATACCATATCAGTGTGGCAAGAAGTATATTGGTCAGACGATCCGGACTATCAAGGCTCGGGTGGCCGAACATGATCGCAACATCCGCATTCTCCAGAAAGATAAATCTGCAGTCGCCCAGCATGTTATCGAAAACGGCCACAATATGGACTTCGGCAATGTAAAGGTACTGACCAAATGTTCTTTCTACTGAGAGTCAGTCATCAAAGAAGCAATAGAAATACGGCTGGACAACAACACGGTCAACAGGGATACGGGTCTTTGGAACAGTGATGCATGGAAGCCGGCTCTGTCCCTTCTGAAACATTCACCCTGCAATCATAGAGGTTGCGAGGCGCTGCCGGGAAATGTTTCCGGCTTGCTGGCGTTGGCTAGGACAATCGCTCCGCCAGCCAATCAACGACGAGCGCAAGACGGCAGCCGCGAGAGGGAGCGAGCGGAGGGGAGAGGCCAGGCCTTATAAGGGCGCGCGGAGGCCAGACACCGCCAGTGCAGCACTGGTTCTCCCTGCATATCATCCAACCTGAAGATGGCGGTGAAAGCTCATTGTCGCATTTCAACAACATACGACGGAAAACCCGTGAAGACTACATACTTATTGCATAATGATCAACCGTCCTTCTAGGTCTGAAATTTTCCACTAGAAATGCTTTTATATCTTTCCAATCTTTTATCTTTTCTCGTGTAATAATTCACTGTCTGGCCGTGCTTCCGATCCTTCACATGCAAATTTTAATAACATGTCCTGCTCTTCTTCCGAAACAAGGCTGAAAACGGTATCGCAATCGTCTCTTTTTCACCGGAAAAGGTATTACTTATCAGCTTTAACACTTCTGCTAACCCAACACGCGGTTTTTCGTTTATCATCGAACTCTCGCTCTTGCCTGTGTCTCAAGGTCCTACACTGTTCGGCGTTTTGCTAAGCGTGCGTACTCACTCGTCTGTGTAGTGTCGCTGCAGCTTTCTCAAATCTGTTACTTCAGTGACCTTTAACTCCTTTCTGCAGTCTCGTGTTTATGCTGCCTTCTGCACTCCAATTGCTTGCTGCTTTTGACTGTCCAAAGCAGGTCACTGCGTCGATCCTGTAACACCAGTATATTGGAGCGATAATCTCTGTCTCACAATCTTCATATATCTACTTTCTCTATCATTATTTTTTCCTTCCTCTTATTGCTAGCAAGTGAAAAGTAAGAGCTAAATAAAATAGGAGATCCTCTCTTACTGGAGTAGTGCTACCCTCACCTCCAATGCTTTATTGCTTGGCTGACCCCAAACCTGACACATGAAAGATCCTACTCTGGTGGACACGCGACCTTTTTTTCTTTCTGTTCGCCTTGCCACCTCCCAAGAGGTACCACTTGTCATGTGAGCAGTAGCACTATAAATAAAAATCTCAGTAGAGGTAACTACATATTTACACTTTATTACATTAATTATGTACATCAATGCCCAGGGCCGGCGCTAGGATTCTTGGGCCCCGGGTAAGTGATCTCGGTCCCCCCGCCCCCCAACCCCGATTTTTTTTTTTTTTTACTTTAAACTTTGATTTTTTGGATACAGGCAGAAAATTTTAATCCAAAAAATCAATTAATACCTTTTTCGAAAAGGTTTTTTCTGTTTGGTTTCTATTTAGCTAGGCACCCTCGCCGGAGGGCCCCCTTTGGGGGACCGGGCCCAGGTACTTTTGCCCCGCTTACCCCTCCCTAACGCCGGCCCTGTCAATGCCTCTCCTGGCTATTTCTCTACATCTCCAGGCTATCATTCCCTGTAATGACTTTAATCCCTGCTGACTACATTGCGTATACACGATTGACTTGCTTCCACCTGGTTCTGGCTGTGAAGTCTCCTGTCTGCATCACTCGTAGTCTTCGACTGCCTTCATCTATGATGACCTTCTAACGGCTACTTGGCTAGTTCGATAACGACCTCAGCCCCTTCAGTCCAGTTTTGTGTCGTTCTTCTCTCCTTAACATTCGTAGAAGGGAGTGCCTGTGGCCAATCAGAACCCTTCCTACCCTACCAGCTCTCTCTAAATGACGTCGTGCTAACTCCTAAACTTGCTGACGATCTGTACTACTTTGGAGGCGTTGCTACTCTCTTTGCTTACATTCCACAGCCTCCACTGTTTAATACAGTGTTGTAACGCGCCCTGATTCCAACTCTGCTGTATGCAATCACTTTTTCCTAACAGTATTAACTTTTCATAGAACTATAGCCTAAAATTCCTTATCCAGACATCCCTCATCTTACGGTGAATAAACAAATCCGCTGAATTTAGCGAAACTAAGATAAAATATTTATGTATGCTTAAATATAGTTCGTATTTTAGAAGTTGTTCTTATAGTTTAAAGTACTGCTAGTTTACATCTCCTGTAGTTACTCTACTACACATATAAAGCTAAAGCTACTATACCTGCTGTAACGCCGTAACTGAATAAATTGATAAATAAATATGTCAGTCCCTATTGGTTTACTTAATTAGTACTGATGTACATAGTTGCATTCTGTTCAGAACAGCTTTAAATCTATTGCCGATTCGGTCTAGACATAGTCGCCACGGGTAGATTACCCGAAATTAAGTCACTCAACGTAGCCACAAGCATACAAATGAAACATCCCTCCTGAAATACAGTTAACACTTATTTATTACGTAAAAGTTCACAAGCTGCTACAAAACACCGTGTAAACCATCAGATGTACAATTCTAATCGTAATTCATAGTTATGAAGATTGCCAGGTTCGATTAAGCAGTGAACTAGACTATTTATAATCACCAAACCTGCCACACATGTGACGGCACCACACTTCACTGTTCACAGTTCCCACTCATTACAGCATTGTACTGAATCTGTCACCGATACTGCAATTAAGTCTGTAGTCACTCTTTATAAAGTTCCTGTAGCTAACTTACAGTTCACTCGCTCATAGTACATTCAGTTATTACCACGCGCGCTTACACTACGCCAGTCTTTCGCCATCTTGTCTCTTACCTCGGTTATTCCGCTCTGCCACAAGGATCGATGTATCGATCGTATCTTTACACTGTCTATATTTGTGATATATAAATGTGCATTAATTGCTGCCTTATTCACAAATCTTAAGTCACCGCTTCTCAAAAAACAAATAGTCATATGTAAATTTTGGACCATTCCGTAGGTATTTGTTATAGACAAAAATGACTAAAAACGTGTCTAATTAGCGAGTCCCTAGTGGAGAAATACCGAAGACACTTGGCGCACATATACTTCACTGGCCTGACTGCTCACATGACGCTCCCATTAGCGGTACTCCAGTCAGATCAGTCTCTTCACTTCTTCAACAGGTTAATATCACTCGTTCACTACACAGCTATATATGTTATACAGAAAACAATTTCTTATCTGGAAAGAGGTGGTAAAAAGTTACATACAGTTATACCAACTTAGTATGCATAATATAGAACAACGTGGAAAGCATTAAAAATTCGGTATTCAGACTGGAAATAGATACACACATTTTCTTACCTGATAATTAAGTCTCAGTTATATCATACCACACATCAGAAAGCAAGGTGATGCTCCTTGTTAGTGGAGTGACAAGTGCTTATAGGAGTCAACCGCAATTAACCACTGAACAATGGGGAGGGGTTGCCAGCAGGCTGGTCCAAGTTCTATTTTTAGTCAATGTGCAACCAGCCTTTGATTTGTTTAGTTCATGAAAGTTGTAGACCTTGATCCATTAGAATAAGTACCTTTCATACAGTACACCTGCTAAGAATATAAATAGAATTCAGTTTATGAGACCAAATCATTGGTCTGAAATAAAGTGCAGCAGAGAGGTGTAGTCTGATAGGCACATTACAGTAATAATAATAATTAATTTTAATTGTGATGGAGCACACGCTCAAGTGGAAATTTCCCTACACAACCAACTTACCCCTTTCCTGCACCCACCTACATTTGCCTTCTACAAATATTAATTTTAAATTTTTTCAACATTTTTGGTAAATTATTCATGATTTCACTTGGTAACTTATTCCAATCCCTGACACCCTTACCTAAAAAAAGAGAATCTCCCTACACCCTTCTGCCTGAAATCTAATGCCAGCCTGTGGCCATTGTCATCTTTTACTTTGCATGGGTTAGTTCTAATTCTTACATGAATATTTTTCCATGCCTCATCACCAACATACGCCTTGTACACTTCGGTGACCCTCTTCATCCTCCTCATGTCTTCGAATGAATACCATTCCAGCTCTTTTATCATATCTGTTACTGATTGCTTGCTGCAATAATTTCCAGAAACAAATCTAGCAGCCCCATTTTCTATCCTCTCCAACGTCTGTATTTTGTAAGGAAGCATAGTCCCTAATATTTTTGTTTTTATTTATTTCATTTTCATTGTTTCTGTGTAAATGTTTAAAGATAAGAATTCTCTTGCACTTATTCGTATGCCTTGTGGCCCCTCTTGTCCATAGATTTCACTACGTCAATATCTAGTAAGTTTATTATTTAAGATTTCCATTGCGTTAATTATTTTTTTTGTTTGTTTAATTTATATTCGTTTGTAAAAGAAAAAGATAATAATTAGTATGCAAAGAGTAATGTATTAAAAAGAACATCTTTGGTGCAGAAGACTAGAAGAGTCTGTGAATCAAGTGACGAGGAGAGCGAACGATTTGTGAGTGGAATTGTTCTGTTATTATGTTGGATTACTGATGAAAAAATATGGAGTAAAATGTAAAAATTGTGGAACAAATAAAGAATATTAATTTACATGAGGTGACTACAAGACGATAACGCAGAACTAAGCAATTAGTTCAGTAATTAAAGAGCCAGTAATCTTTGGATAAGAAATAATAAGGTGGATCAGAAACAATTCAATTTCATCATCATTAGGGACCATCTCCAGTTTCCCCGAGTGTGGTTTATGAGCCTTGGTTGTTGTAGATGATCGTCCTCCACTGTCTCCTATCCAGATAAGTTTCTCTGTCCGTAATATATTCCCAGTTCCTGCCTCTTCTCTCTATTCCTCCTTCAGTTGGTCTGTCCATCTCCTTCTTGGTCTTTCCACTGGTCATTTTTCCAAATAAGTTTTTGGTAGTTTTGTACTAGTCAATATCTTGACATGCGCAAACCACTTAAGTCTTGATGACCTAACTCTCTCTTCCATGGATTCACGTAGCTCTAAGTTTGATGTAATTTCATTGTAATTTCATCATTCTTTATATAGTCAAGTCTAGTTTTCTGGAGGGCTGTTCTAAGAAACTTCATTTCACATTCTTGGATCCTGCCAATGTCCTTTGATGTTATTGTGCATGTTTCCAAAGCGTATGTGAGAATAGGAATAAGTTATGATTTATACAAGAAAATTTTTGTTCCTCTGGGAACCTTCATGTCCCATAATAAGCCACGCACGGTACCATAGAAGTTGGCTCCTTTGGTTAAGATTCAATTTAAAATACACAAACAAGAGACGTAGTGCGAAAAAAAAATAATGAAAAAGAAAGAAGAATTAAGAAAGTTATAAAGACAGATTTGATACTATAAATTTAAAAAAACAAAAGTTATTAAAGTGGAGTAGTAATTACTGACAAGACAGCAAAAAGTTGCCTTAAACTGCAGGTGCAAGTAATAATATCGTTTGGCTACGTAAATTGTTTCTATGATTCATATAAAGCAAAGAAAGTTTAAAAAAAGATAGAACTAATTGTAAACTTGTGTACTGCATACTAGTCCATAGATAATATTTGTTTTAATTTATTTTGTTGTGAAATATATTGTGCAGATAATATGAGTGTCAATGGTGATCTTTGGTTTTTGATACCACGTTGAAAATTTAACTGTGTTGTATGATACATCTCGTTTTGTGGAATTTACATTACAAATCAGTTTTCCATTTCGTGTTATTAGAGTTGAAATTTGTCTGGAAAGTTAATTATCAGCGTGTAAGGATTTTATTATAAATTAAAACAGAAATAGATGGGAAGGTTTTGGCATTAACAGCGGAGCGAGTAGCTGAAGAAACGGACAGTGATATTAGCGAAATTACAAGAGTTTCTGTGAAAATAAATAGCAGTTCGGATTCGGGATACGAATGTAAGGAACGATCTGTGAGTGAGATGAGTACTGAAGTTTTTCATGAATCCTCAAAAGTTAGCGGAACCGAAAAGAAATATTGCAGAGAAGAGAGTAAGTCCATCGAAACTGATTCTGGCGATGCTTTTACAAAGCCAACAATAAATTCAAAAATTTATTTTAAAAAGCCAATAAGAAATGCAAGAATTGAGTTTAAAAAGCCAACAAGAACAATAATAAACCAGGCGGGACATGTAAGAATTGATTTTACAAAGCCAACAAGAAGTGACACAAAAATTAATAAAATTGGAACAGAGTCAGCAGCAAGCATTACAAGAATTTAGTAATAAACACACAAGTAGACAAAATATATAAGTGGGCTACCAAAAGTGAAGATCAAATGGTGGAGGAGGTTCAACGATTGGTAAAGAAAGAGAAGCAGGCCAGTGATGAGTCGTTGACAATAGTATTGCACCAGCAGAGTAGAATAAATAATTAATTTACTAATGAAATTCAAGAAGTCAAACAAGAAATTACTCAAGTTCAAGGAAACGTTAAAGGCCTGGAATGAAGAGTGATGAATTTATAAGGTGAAGTAGTAGGCTGTAAGAAGACAGTTGAGAAACAATGGATAGGGTTAAGTCAGTGAGTCGGTATGGTTCAAAGTAGAGTGGGACACGGCACCACCAATAATGTGGTACAGTCGGTGCAAAGTAAAACTACCCAGGGTGAATTTCGTGCCAGGAGGAGAAGTACATCCTCACGTTTTTGTGCAGATATATCGGGATGCGCTACCAAAGCATTGGCCGGATTAAGATAAGGTTAAATACGTTAAAATGATAATGAAATACGAAGTGTTGGAATGGGCATGTGGAATAACCGACAGTAATAGACAAAGTACGCAAAGAGTATTGTGTTAAAAAGAACATATGTGGCGTGGAAGACAAGAAGAGACAGTTTAAAACAGTGACGAGGAGAGTGGAAGATTTGTGATTGGAATTCCTCTGTTATTATGTATGGCGGGCAGCAGCGGCGTAACCCGAAATTCAGTAACGCAAAATAGTTTCTGGAGCATTTTTGAACATAACTGCTTATAAAAATAGATGATTTGTTTCTCTATTAAGTAGTAATTTTAAAAGTTGACAACTCCTTCAGAATCTGAATCTTTTTGCATAGTCACTAACTTGAGTGGATGGTTTTGATAGTTATTTTAAATACTGGTTAATAATTTTGTATTGCTTTATTATGTAGCCTAAATGGTTGTGTTTATTATTTTGTGTGAACATTGCTGCAGAGTGCAATTAGTAACTGATATCATAATAGAGCTAGATTGGGGCACATTGGAAGACAGCAGAGGGTTCAAGAGAGTACTGGGAGGGTACAAGGTATGAGGTGCTGAAAGGTATTGGTGAAAGAATATAGAGTAATACATGGAAGGGAAAATATGACCATGACTACAAGCTGGCACTTAATTTCTGTAAAAGTTTCTTTCCCAAATAAGGGATCAGAGATTGGAATAAATTACCAAGGTATTTGATGATTAATTTACCAAAAATGCTCACAGAATTTAAAATTAAATCTGTAAATAGCTTCTTATCAAAACATGCTTGTCCTTAGGGTACTTGTTATCATTTATTGTACAATAATTTCTGTAACAACTTATTTCTGAGAATTTATAATAAATGCAATAAATACTCTACATTATAAACCACAATTGTTTTAATTGGTCATCTAAGTTGTGAAAAAAACCTATAAATAAAAGGATATGTAGTTTTTAAAACATAACTAGGCTCATATTCTATTACAAACCTACAGTTTAAAACGTTAGAAACTGTGGTGGAAATCAAACTGAATTTAGAAAAGTTGAAAACAATGTATAATATCTTATTTGCAAGAGGACATGTGTATGTTGGCATTGCATGGTGTAAAATACCATTTTTTTTTTTTTTTTTTTTTAGCATTTCGTATCACTTTTTCCACTACAGTATGCTGATTTGCGATTACCCTGCTAGTCATTTGGACCTTACAACACTCTGAAAGGTGTAATGTTAAGAGCGGCTCCTTTGGTATACAACAAATCAAAAAGTAAAAACCTTTGTCAATAAGAATAAAATGAGGATCAGATGCTCCACCATATAAATGGGAACAATATAAAGCTGCTCGAAACTCTGTAATATCTGCAAGTGCTTTGAGAGTATGAATACCTTTGTAATGTATGTGCCTTGAGCATGGTCAGGGTAACCACTACTTTGTACTGGAATCTCAGTACAATCAATAACAATGTTTTATTCTCCACCCACTTTTTTGTACATTGCCCAAAAATTTAATTCTTTGAAAGCATTATACACACAGGTGGGAACAGTTAACCGAAAAGTTAACTTTGTTAATGGTCAATCCACTACTTAAAATGTTAACTTTGATAATTGTTAAAGTGTTACATTTTTTGCAAAATTAGCGCAAGTTAATGTTAACCATTAAAAGTCAACCATCCAAGAGTGGAATAGATGTTAATGTGTTGTAATAGATATTACTGCAAGCAATACCAAGATGCTATGTACCATGAAGTGAATCAATAATACATCTACCAAATTTAATTTTGGAAATTGAGTTTTTCCCGGGGTTCAACATTTTCACCAGCTTCTCAAACGTATCGGATTCTTCAGCATGTAGTGGAATCATGTTGGCAACAAAAAGGTATGCAGTACATCGCTCCACATCAGCTTGTAATTCGATGGTCCCGGTAGCTATGATACCAAATTTTTTATTGGCGTAAACTTTTATTAGCAGATTGCGATGGAAAAAAATCAATTCTGCTGCTCTATATATATCAGAAGCCACAGCACTTGAAGGCTTTGAATTGTTTTTCTTTTTTTCCCAACGAGTTGGCTCTGTTATTACTTTTTCTTCAAACGGTTAATGTATGGATATATGCAAAGTCTAGATATGTGTGCCTTGATTGTAGAAAGTTTAGGAAAACACAGTTTGAATGAATAAATCAACTGTTTCAGTCTAGATTTAAGTGCAACATAATCGCATAAATGTGGCCTAGGATTTTTAATATTCTAGTTGCTGTTGTTAGCATTGCCACTTTTAATAACTGATTGAATAGCTTAAGTTTCAATGACGTAATCATGTAACGAATGTCATGATTAACTTATTTCATAAACATATAAAAAACCAGTTCCAACTAAAAAAGATATATTATAAAAATATCAAAATCAATTGCCAATCGAATTGGATACGAGTAATTAGCGCCGGATTAAAGATGTTAAATAGAAATGCTCCAAAACTCTAGCTTTTCTGCTCACGCCCATGCCATACCTAGCATAATAATTATACACATCACACTCGAACTTCGTATTACCTATTATTTGTTCTCAATCCACCTCGCCGAAAGTACGAGCTGGCATGGCACGCAATTCAAACATATCAAACGTCAACTGCCAATGTTACTACTGTTAACGGTAGTTCAGTTTAACGGAAGTTGAGAACACCGTTAACGATTTTTAGGTTAACTTAAAAGTTAAATTTTTGCAATTTTGTTAACTTCTTTAATTAACGATTTTCTGCCCAGCTGTTATTATACATTGCATTTACCCAACAGCTAAATACATTGCCCACTAACACCAAAGGAGAATACTAACTGTTGGTATGTCATATTTGTATGCAGCTTCATTAGAGTAGGTAAGTAGTAATTGATCTTTAATGTTCACATGGCTCTGACGGCATGGTTGAGGTGAATTTGAATAAACATTCAAACAGAAGCCTTTTGAATCCAGTGAAATGCGCTAGTGGCTTTTCATTCATCAAGCACACACTGAACAGCTAATTGTTTCCTTTGATAAGTTTATGGAAACACAGAGGAAGATCTGAAATTTGAATGGACTTGGTTGCTAGCAATTCTTTAAATAGCTTATTACTGCTGTTTTCACAAGTAAGAACTTTGATTGTTTCTTCAACATGAGGTGTTTGAAAACACAAAAAAGAGGGGCACATCTTGTAATATTATGGAATATACTCATTTCCAGTAGAATAAATTAGTCAATTCACAGCTGCCTACAATTACAGAAACTTAGAACAAGCTTACCACTACTTTCAGACTGGACTAAAGATGGCTCATTTCTATTTCTTTTGTTGAATCTAAATGATCATTCCAAGTTGCTTGTCGCATGCAAAGGATGGCTCGATGATGGAAAATTTAAACTTGGAATCGCTTGTGGTTTTAATTGCCGGTTTTCCGACCTTCTTACAATAAAAGTTGCTCAAACCATTTTATTTTTACAATTTCTATACTGATTTTAATTCCAACAGTTTCTGTACTTAAATAGTAACCTTAGTAAAATTCATCCTTCCTTTCAGACTGTCAATTTCCTTATGTCAAATCTCCGATCTTCGTTGGTTTAGGCCATGGGTAGGCAAACCGCGGCTCCCGAGTCACATGCAGCTCTTTGAGGATATTAGAGCGGCTATAAACATTTTTTCCATACCAGTACATCTTTACCGACTACAGGGTACAAACACAAAGGACACAGATAGTCTGCGTACCGGTTGCCGACGCTTTTCCGCCTGCGCGAGCCGACGCCGGTTCGCGCAGGTTGCGAACATATAGAAAGCAGTTAAAGCTGCTAGTTGTCAGTAGGACGTCCAACTCCTCAAAAGAGCATTTTCTTCTCATTGAGAAATTAAGAAATAAAATAACTCGTATCCATCCAATAAATTGTGGTAGGGAAAGTTGTGGTGAATATCATTTGTTTAATGAGCTGAAGAAATGTGAACAAAACTCTTTCCAGTATACTACAATGACTTTTTGAGCCTGTTTCTTCATTTTATGTAAAGTGGAACATTCTCATTACTTTTATTTGTAGCGCTCATTGTATGTAGTATTTAACATTAATTTACAGACCGAAATGGTAGTCATAACGTACCGTTATCATTTTGTAAGCGATTCCAACCTGGTAGTATTCCTATAAAAAAATTTAACAAGTACCAAATTTCTATTTTATATTATCTCAGGGCCGGTTTAAGGCTACCGCAAGAACCGCAGTAGCGGGCCCCTTAAAAGTTTGTCCTTACTTAACGAACAATTTTCCTGCTAAAATAAATAATATACAAATTTATAATGTCAACAAGTTGCGTTCACAATAGACGTTTCCGAAGCGTGGATTTCCACGAGATCAGATTCAATTTTGAGAAAGTCGTATCTGATGTAATTACAATATGCCTATATATTTAAAGGCGTGTATTGCTCTGAACCTGTTTCAGCAATTTATGTAATTTCGTTCGAATAAACTCATCCATCTTTTGACGTTTCATATAAAAAGTTATTGAATTAAAATGTGTATGCCTGCTCACGTGTCTCCATCCCCAAAAAACTGTATGTACTAGCAAAGAAAGGCAAGAAAAGAAATGTCGTATACAAAAAGTGTATTATAAATATAATAATAGCTATAAAATTAAATAAAAAATAATTCCATTTGACACAATGGGTAGCAGGGCTTAGTTAGAAATGAAAGTGACAGTAGTTGGGAGATCCATATGAGATGCATTGATAAAACACCAAAGACTCGGCGAAGTTGGTCCCGTCCAGCTAATACTGAATAAACTGCTGGCACGTTTGTACACAGATTTAGAGAAACCTCAGTGCGTCTCTATTATTGAAAGTGTAGGCAAAAGGACATCTAGAAATGAAGTAGGGGGCCCCGAAATCAATCTTCGCAGGGGGGGCCCGAAATTCCTTAAGCTAGCCCTGTATTATCTAGTCAAGATTCCAATTAAGGAAGATGTAAATCCATCTTGGGTGACGAGAGAGATGTCCGAAGTCAAAATGAAACGAAATGTACAGGCGAGTTGCGCTATAAGTAACTTCTTAACGTCTCTCTAACAACGTGGTCATTAGAGACGGGAAAGGATGGGGGGGGGGGGGGCAAGGAATGGGAAGGAATTCGGCCATGGCCTTTTGAAGGAAGCATACCGGCATTCACCTGGAGTGATTTGGGGAAACCAAGGAAAACCCAAATCTGGATGCCCGGACGGGGATTCAAACCGCCGTCCTCCCGAATGCGAGGCCAGAACGCTATCCGTTACACCACCACACTCGGTAGTTGCGCTATAGGTCCATTTAATTGTTACGCTAAAATAGATTGAAATTACTTGCTTTCCGTGTCCCATATGTGAGTATCACAGAAACTGCTGGGGTAGATAACGTTTATTCGATGTCAACACACGGCAGTATGGAAAATATTTATCGACAAGACAGGTTCATAAAATAGTAACATGCTTAAAAAGTAAATTTTTTTCACTTTTACTGGAAGCAGTACAATTACTTAACAGTTCCGAGATTTAAAAGCTTTCATTGGGAAGCAAACCTGACCGGTAGCGTGGTTTGCGTACTCGCGAATAGGGGCAAGTTGCGTTAAGTCCATTTAATCGTTACGCTAAAATAGATTAAAATTACTTGCTTCACGTGTCCCATATGAGTATTATAGAAACCGCTGGGGTAAATAACGTTAATTCCAAGTCAACACACGGCAGTATGGAAAAAGAAAAATTAACGGCTAGTGCACTTATTTCGTTTTTCCTTAATGGCGAGGTCCATTTTTTCTTTGTGTGTTGAATTGATTGTACCTGTTTGATGCTGGTGGTATCTAGTGGTGGAATTATGAAGTAGTGAAGTCACTGCCATCCTGAGGTTTGTTGTCTGCTTCTCAACCAAAGAAGTTACACGTATTGTCAATGCGACGTCACTTCCGCATGCTGTGGAATGGGCGGATTTTATGTTCGGTATCGGGTGTACCCACAGACGCCCATGTTATGACTGTTATTGCTATTCCTTTTTTAACTGTTGCTGTTAATTCTTATGCAGTTGATGCTCCTTGTTTGTGTTCATCATATTGCAGTTATCGTTGAGGCTAGTTAGATTTTTAAGATATTGAAGCATGATCAGCAAATATGTTTGTAAAACAGTACATTATGCCTAATATTTTGAAACCTAATCTACAGTCAGAAAAATCTGTTTAAGCATAATTTACTGTCAGCAAATAATATTGCAGAAAAAATCTACTGTCAGTAAATATGTCTAAGCATAATATCCTATCAGCAATAGATGTTTAATCATAATCTACTGTCAGGAACGCCTTGAAGAATTATATGTCAGCAAATAAGTTTAAGCATAATCTACTTTCAACAAATATGTGGGAGCATAATGCACTGTCAGCAAAAGATGTTCCAGCACCATCTACTGACAGGAAAAGCTATTGAAGCTTACCTACAGTCAGCAAAAGTTGTTGAAACACAATCTACTACATAATACAATGAAGCATCATCTGTCAGCAAATATGTAAAAGCGTAATCTCCTGTCGACAAAACAAGTAGCAGCATGACCTATGACTCATAATTTAGAATTAGCTTTGCCTGCAATGGAAGTTATGAGCAAGTCCCATTTGATGTTGCATTATACTATAATGACCAGATACTTCAGTGAATTAAATCTGTTAATAACTGAATTTCTAATTTTGTACCCATGAACAAGCAGTCTTTTTATTACTTATGTTTACTGCCTTCCAAGTGAAAGCTTTTATTTGTGGCACCATTCCAAAATAACATCCAGACCATGCTGAATTTCTAAGTAATCATCAGAGCACCTTACTTCCCGATAGATAAGTGTATCATCAGCAGTCAATACCTTCAATTAACAGTCACAGAGATTGTTATAAAAATTAGGAAATTAAGTGGTGCTATTACACTTAAGGAGGGCAGAAGCACTGGGAGTGGTCCAGGTACCCTCTTGCCCTTGGGGTTGGAAAAAGCCCCTAAAGGTGGATGAATCAGAAATGATGGGGATGCAGAAGGCAAAGAAGAAACCATTGCATTAAAGACCCAAAGAGTATCCTGAGGACATGTAATCCTCTCAAATTACATATATCATGAATGTTTCTTCCTGGGTAAAATATATTGGCGTGAAAATAGTCCCCCAATTGGATCTCCGGGTGGGGACTGCTCAGGGAGGAGTCATAAGAATGGATAGAAACATTCTACGAGTCGGAGCGTGGAATGTTAGAAGTCTGAATACGGCAGGTAGACTAGAAAATCTAAAAAGGGAGATGCAACACCTTAAGTAAGATATTGTTGGGATTAGTGAGATTAAAGTGAAGGATGCAAAGGATTTCTGGTCGGGGGAACACAGGATAATTAGCACACAAGCTGTCAATGGAGTCACTGGTGTAGGATTTGTAATGAATAAGAGAGTCGGAAAACGGGTGAGTTATTACAAATAGTTGAGTGACAGGATTATTTTGATGAGGTTAGAAACTAAGACCGCTCCAATCACGTTAGTACAAGTGTACATGCCAATGTCACAGGACGATGATAAAGAAATAGAAAAAAATATACACCGAAATTGTAGTATTAATCCAATATGTGAAGGGAGAGGACATGGGTGATTGGAATGCGATAGTGGGAGAAGGAAAAGAGGGGAATACTGTAGGAAATTTTAGTCTAGGAGAAAGAAATGAGCGAGGAAGCAGGTTTTTAGAATTTTGTGAAAGATATAAGCCAGTAGTGGCAAACACAATGCTTAAGAATCATGCAAGAAGGATATACACCAGTAAACTTCCTGGGGATACAGGCAGATATCAGCTAGATTATATCATGGTCAGACAGAGATTCAGGAATCAAGTACTAGACTGTAAAGCATATACAGGAGCAGACATAGACTCTGACCGTAATATGATGTAAATGGAGTGCAGGCTGAAATTCAAGTGAATAAGGTAGCAGCATAAGCAGAAAAAACTGGAGGGGAATAAACTGAAAAAATCTAGCATGAGAGAAATATTTGTAGAAATGGTAGACTTAGGTCTAAGAAATAACTCAGAAAGGAGCCAAATGGAGGATGAATGGAATACATTAATGACCGAAATAATGAAAGCTGGTAAAGAAACAATAGGCCTCAGGGAACTAGCTGCCAGAAAACCTTGGATTATAAAAGAAATTTTGGAACTGATGGATCAGAGGAGAAGGTACAAAAATGCTCATGTTGAAGCAGGAAGAGAGCAATGCAGGCAATTTAGAAATCAAATAAACAGGAAATGCAAAAAAGCAATAGAAAAATGGCTAGAAGAATAGTGTGAAGAAGTAGAAAAGGAAATAGTCTAAGGTAAAATTGATCTTGCATATAGGAAAATCAAACAGAGTTTTGGAGAAATTAAGAAAAGAGGTGTGAACAAGAAAGCCGCCAATGGGAAACCTCTATTAAGCTCAGAAGATAGAGTTAACCAATGGAAGGAACACATTGAAAATCTCTATGATGGGGACGACATAAAAAATAGCGTAATGGAAAAGAATGTCAATGTCAACATTGATGACATAGTAGATCTTATTTTGACGATAGAATTTAATACGGTAAAGCTCTGAATGACCTGAAAGCAAATAAGGCAGTTAGAATTGATGAGATCCCTACAGAACTCCTTAAATCCCTAGGAGAAGAAGGAATAGGAGGCTTATTATAGCTGATATCAACAGGTTATGAAACAGGAGAAATTCCAACTGATTTTCATAAAAAAACTTGTTCACACGTCCAAAGAAAGCACAAGCCTACAAATGTGAGAATTATTGCACCATTACTCTAACAACACATGCTTCAAAATTACTGACCAGAATAATATACAGAAGAATATAAATGGTAGTAGAAGACATAGTAGGTGAAGATCAGTTTGGGTTTAGGAAAAATCACGGTACAAGGGTAGCAATTCTGACTTTAAGATTAATACTTGAAGAGTGGATCAAGAAAAATAAAGATACATCTATGGGATATGTTGATTTACCAAAAGCTCTTGATAATGTTAGGTGGGACAAGATGTTCAAAATTTTAAAGAAGCCAGGCACTGTGCATCGAGATAGGAGAATACTCTATAAACTATAAAAGAATCATGTGGCTGTAATTTAAGTAGAGAATCATGAGACACAAACATCAGTTGAAAAGGGTGTGAGACAAGGTTGTAGCCTATCCCCATTAATATTCAACTTATATGCAGAGGAAGCAATAAGGAAAATAATAGAAAAATTTGTATGTGGCATAAGTGTTCAAGGAGAAAAATTCAACATGCCACAATTTGCTGATGACATTGTCTTGTTAGCAGAAAGGACAGAGGATATTGAGAAATTACTAAATGGCATGAACAAAATACTGAAGGAAGATTTTGGTCTTAATATAAATCAAAGCAAGACTAAAGTGATGAAATGTAGCAAAAATGATACAAATACTACCAGATTAAATATAAAAATAGGATCAAATGAAATTGGAGAAGTAAGTGAATTCTGTTATTTGCGAAACAAAATTACAACCAATGGAAGAAGCAGGAATGATGTTAAAAACAGAATAGTTCTAGCAAAAGGAGCCTGTAGAAAAATAGAAATCTTTTAGATTCACACATTGATCTAGGAATTAGACAGAACTTTTTAAAACCCTATGTGTGGAGCACAGCACTTAATGGTAGCGAAATATGGACTTTAGGAATCCCAGAAAGAAAGAAAATTGAAGCATTTTAAATGTGGTGCTACTGAAGACTGCCAGAAATTAAGTATACAGAAAAAGTACGAAATTGTACGAGTTTTTGAAATGATGGGTGAGGAAAGAAGCTTGTGGAAGAAGCTCACAGAAAGAAGAGACAGGCTTGCAGGTCATATTTTGAGACATGGTGGATTGGTTAATTTGCTGGTGGAGGGAACGGTCAAAGGTAAGAACTGTAGAGGAAGACAGAGATTCGAATAAATGAAGCAGATAATTGAGGACATGGGTTGTAAGGGAAATGTAAAGATGAAGGGGTTACCACAAGATAGAAAAGGATAGAGGATTTCATCAAACCTGTCAAAAGACTGATGACAGCAAAAAAAAAAAAAAAAAATGCACTTCTTTGAGAAATGCTTGAAGTTACATCTAGCTTAGAAGAGGCTTCCCCAACAACAACAAAATTGTGTGGCCAACCATTGCAATGACTTTTCTTAAAACTAGTGAAAAATGATTTGATAGAGTTTGGTAATATCCGATCAGTATTTTCCCTCTGTATCAATGATCTTAATTTATCAGGTGAACAACAAGATATTGTTGGAAGTAAGGATTTCAAAATGTTGTGTTTACTAACTAACTGCTTCAAAATCGTTTCCACTCACAGGTTATAGGAAATATTTATTTTGAATTGGTCAAAATCTTGCATCAAAGAACACTCTTACAATCAATTAGTAACCTACCTTCAAACAATTAACACTGTCCTTACATGCTTAAAGCAATCAATAAAAATTTTGATAAATATTATCAAGACTTCACTACAAAATATATTTTTGAAATAACACTAAGGTAATTTGTAAAAAAATAAATAAACAAAATATGACAAAGTTACAGTTGTAAATTTTGATTTCTTTATTAATTAATAATACAAATAAATATAAAAGAGGGTTGATACTAACACCATTTATGCTATGAACATCACAGATCTGTTAAAAATCTTTTTACTATCGATTCAACTCAGAACTGATCTGAAATTACTGACAGGTCAATAAAAAATGGTTCCTTGGTTGAACTTGGAAAATTAAAGCATTATATAAGTATACACCGCTTGTACAAAATGTATATTAATGATATGCAAATCACTAGTAACTTTTACATAAAACTGCTATATAGTAATATAACTAAAACAATTTCCATAGTCAGATATTCCTCTAATCCAATCGCTCTGAAACCGTAATAACAGATACTTTACACTATCTCATATTCAATAAACTAATTACACATAGCTATAAGAGAAAGATATATTGGTTAAAGTTAATAACAAAATGAACAATATCTTCGATTCCTTTTAAGAGTTTTGACCCAATACAGCTGAAAAAGCATACAAATGAAATCAACAAATTCCGAAATCTAATTGACTTTAGAAGCCACACTACTCTGACTTAATTCCTTTTGGAAACAATAACAAGATATATGAAAAGAAAAATAATATGCAATGTTTCCTAAATTATAGAAAAGTTTGTCCACAACAACTGTGTCATTTTTTGTATTTTTTGAAGGATTCTGAGATAAAAAAAAACAAAACAAAAATCTAATATAATAATCGAGTTACTTGGAACAAACAGTACAATGGTGAGATTCAGGCCTTTTTCCTTAGTGTCTTGAATAATAAGGTTTCTGTGACTTATCCGTCTAGTGCAGCTAAGTAAAAAACTTCGTTTATGGCAGACGCGTTTCGATTTATTCAATCATCTTCGGTGCCCAGGAACAGTTTTATTTAGATTCTTTGATCTTGTTTCAAATATGTTTATAATTCTAATCTGTTAATAAGTGCAATGAATTACATTCTACTTACAGTTTTCTGTTTCTTGTTTTTACATTGAAGTCAGGGGAAGTTCCATTTCAGTGCTTTTTCTAATGCTTTTGTGTGTTCCGCACATACACCGTGGTGTGTTTCTTTTCGCACAAACTTCCTTCATTTTTAAAAATGCACTTTTGTTTACGCACTTTTCTGTCTGTGTAAACACTGTACAAGCATTTGTTGTTGTTTTCATTACTGCATTCTGAGATGCTTATTATTTCCGGCAAGTATATTATCGATTTGTATGTTTGTGTTTTAAATTATATCTATGCTTTGGTGTTGTGTGTGTGTTTTGTATATATTTTGGAATTGTTATACACTTCTTGGATATAACAATTAAAAAGATAGACAATAGACATAGTTTCAGTATCTATAAAAAACCAACTACCACAAACACAATTATAAATGCTACCTCCAACCACCCCATCAATCACAAACAGCATGCTATCAGATATATGCTACACCGAATGAATGAGATACCCCTCACCAAAGAAGATAACCAACAGAATTCAACAATATTCTATTGATAGCATTCAAGAATGCCTATAACACAAACATGGTGCAAAAGATGAATGACAAAGTTAAAAAAAAAACATACAAATATAATCAACAAACACACAAGACCCAAAAAAATCTGCAAACCACACTCACAAATACCATACAAAAAGAGAACCAGCAATTGTATACAATGACATACCAGAACACAAACACACAGGATCAGTAATATTTTTAGAAAAATGGGAATAAATATAGCTTTCAGAACTGAAAATGCCATTCAGAAACAGCTCAACAGAAACACAGAAGAAAATAAGTACCAATAATCAGGGATATATAAGCTGACTTGCCAACAGTGTAAGGCCACATACATAGGACAAACAGCGAGGAAATATGAAATCCGATACAAAGAAGACTTGAGGGCATTAAAGTGCACCAACCACTCTACATTTGGGGAACAGTGACTTGAGAACAAACATGAACACACTGATATATTGAAAGGCATGCAAATACTGAAAATTAATAACCACAACAAAAACATGCTGACAGCACAAGAAAATTTCTTCATACAGAAAGCAATATAAGAAGGGCAAAATATAATCAATGACTACATTCACCTCACAAATCCGACTTTATTCAAAACGCTTAAAACAATTCCATAATATATACAAAACACACACACATCGCCAAAGCATACCTATAATTTAAAACACAAACGAACAAATCGATAATACACTTGCCGGAAATAATAAGCATCTCAGAACGCAGTAATGAAAACAACAACAAATCCTCGTACAGTAGTTACTCAGACAGAAAAGTGCGCAAACAATAGTGCGTTTTTAAAAATGAAGAAAGTTTGTGCGAATAGAAACACACCACAGTGTATGTGCAGAACACTCAAAAGCATTAGAAAAAGCACTGAAATGGAACTTCCCCTGACTTCAATGTAAAAAGAAGAAACAAAAAACTGTAAGTAGAATGTAATATTCATTGCACATATTAACTGATTAGAATTATAAAAACATTCTAAACAATATAAAAGAATGTAAATTAAACTGTTCTAGGGCACCGTAGATGATTGATTAAATGGAAACGTGTCTGCCAATAACGAAGTTTTTTATTTAGCTGCACTAGACGGATAAGTCACAGAAACCTTATTAATAAAAATCAAATAGTACAATGCTGGTCAAGAGGATCTTAACAAAAAAACATTTTCCACTAAATTTAGAATTAAAACTGATATTTTCAATAACTGAGTTAAACAGCTACTAAATGATACACAGACCATGCAAAAATTTATTCCATCTATTACACGATTTCTATGACCACCAGTTAATTTTTTTTCCAAGAAATTCATAAGAAAATGAGCATTTAAACAACTGATACCATGTGTGATCTCAGGTCCAAAAAAGATATTTTCCCCACACAACACAAGGAAAGAAACGATATCAAACAGAGTGCATGAACTTCTATTACGGGTGTGAGATTTTACAAAAATACCACAAAGAAACAAGCAATCTCATGAATGAATCCATTGATGAATATTTAGGGAACCAGATGCTGTAAATGACTTACAATAAATTTTACAAGAAAACAGATGTTCTCCAGAATGAATCCGCTGTTGTCTCCTAAGTGTTCCTGGGTTCATAAATGAATTACCAAAAATGTTACAGGAAACATGATGTTATCCAGAATGAATTCGCTGATGATATTTAAGGGCATCACAGCGTGTAAAAGTTTTACGACAAATATCACAAGAAAATGGACGTTCTCCAGAATGAAGCCGCTGATGTCTTTTAAGGCTTACGGACTGTGTAAACGATTTACCACAAATATTACAAGAAATTGGACGTTCCCCAGAATGAATCCCCTGATGAAATTTAAGCTGTTCAGTGCGTGTAAAAGTTTTACGACAAATATCACAAGAAAACGGACGTTCACCAGAATGGAGCCGCTGATGTCTTTTAAGGTGTACATAGAGTGTAAACGATTTACCACAAATATTACAAGAAACCGGACGTTCTCCAGAATGAATCCGCTGATGACTTATGAGGTTCCCAGACTGCGTAAACGATTTACCACAAATATAACAGGGAAATGGACGCTCTCCAAGATGAATCAGCTAATGTTTTTTAAGGTGTCCTGACTGTTTAAACAATTTGCCACAAATACCACAAGACAACGGACGCTCTTTAAAATGAGTCAGCTGATGAAATTTAAGGTTTCCAGAATGTGTAAACAATTTACCACAAATATTACAACAAAACGGACGTTCTCCGGAATGAATCCGCTGATGAATTTTAAGGCTTCCAGACTGTGCAAACGATTTACCACAAATATCACAAGAAAACGGACGCTCTCCAGAATGAATCCGCCGATGTGTTTCAAGGTTTCCAGACTGTGCAAACAATTTACCACAAAGTTCGCAAGAAAACGGATGTTCTCCAGAATGAATTCGCTGATGTCTTTTAAGGCTAAAAGGATTTGTAAACGATTTACCACAAATTTCACAAATAAAGTGATGTATAATTAATTTTTCACAAATGTCATAAGACAAAGGGCATTTAATTGGCCGATAACTTTTTTGCTGCCTAAGAGTACAATACTTAGTTAAAGATTTTTCACAACCTTCACCTGATTTTAGGCATTGGCCAAAATTAATCCAGTTATTGCGTCTGTAGATAGTTAGTGGCTCCTCTACTCTTCTAGTTTGAAATTCACTTGCAGAATGTTGCTGTTCGTAATTGCAACTACTTTTCGTGCAGCCACAATAACCACTATAAAAAGAAAATTTGCATGTTGGAATGTGATAGACTTATTACACTGGTAAAGTATATTAATTGACAACTGATAGATACGACTTTGGTTTTACAATCAGTAGACTGAATTCTTATGACATTTATATTTTATCTTAAAAATAAAAATCAATGTAGATATGTATGTTTGCTGTCCTCTATGTGCTCCTAAACCATTATCTGATTATGGTGAAACTTTGGTGAGTTGTCGAGTGCTCGTCGACAAAAGTTGATAAAAAATAAAATTTCCAAAAAACCACCCTCTCTTGACCATAGCACACCATAATTAAAAAAAAACCTACAGATTTGATACAATTTCTAAGGAAATTTCACAGTTTTAATGTAAAACAAACAGAAAATTACTGCTTACATATGGTTTCCAAATACCGAACCCCTCTACCATCCCCGTAAATATTACTCAAACCCACAGTTTTTATCCAATTTTGATAATTTTCACTTGTATACTTTTAAAAAAATTGAAAAATACTGTAGCCATTTGTTTTACAAGAACTCAATGCCTCTCCGCTTTTCTACAAGAAACCAACACCTCTTCCCCAAAACACACCACAAAATTAAAAAAACACAGACTTTATTTGCTTTTATGGAAATTGGCAGACACATACTTTAAAACAAACAGAACAATTCTGCCTACATACAGTTTCAAAAAACAGAACCCCTCTCACCTTTCCCATACAAATTATTGTTACACCACACAAATATATTATCCTAATTCGATGGAACTTTGCAGATGTATACCTTTTAAAATATAGAAATATACTGTAGACATTAGTTTTACAAAAACCCAATCCCTCTCCCCTTTTCCAACCCTTCATTAGTGTCAGTGTTCTTTATACAAAGCTACAGGTCCTATGCGATGTTGAAGGAATTCCACACAATAAATTTTTTTAAAAAAACCCAGAAAGATAATGTTTTCTTTTAGTTTGCCAAATTCCAACCCCACCTTTTCCCCTATACACCTTCTCTATTAATTTGCAGGAATTGAAACAAATTTTTATCTGATTACGATGGCATTTTGCAGTTGTATATTTCAAAAAAGGAGAAAAATGCTGCTTACATTTGATTTTAAACAACTAACTGCTCTCCAACCCCCTAATTTTTGTCAATATTTCATATAAATGACAACAGTTCTTATATGATATCCATGGAAATTTGCACACTCAAACTGTAAAACAGACAGAAAGTGAGGCCAATATTTAGATAGCTAGAACTGAAACCCTCTTCTCGTTTACCTCTCCCCTTATGTTTTTCTAATGTCCTCCTCTCTTAATTATCAATGTTCCTTACACAAACTTGATCAATGGGAATTGTGAACACAAATATAAATTAAAGCAAAGAGAAAATTGTCCTTCTTTGGTTTACAAAACCCACCCTCTTTCCCTAACACCCTAATTAAGAAAAAATTATACTTGAAACTATTCAGATTTTTGGGAATCTACATCTATATCTACATATATACTCTGCAATTCACAAAATTGTGGGTGGCAGAGGGGGCTCAGCACCAAAGCTTATCTATTTGCTGTGCATTCCAATCCCTAATGGTACGAGGGAAAAAAGAATTCATATAAGAATCAGTCCGGCACCTTATTTCTCTAATTACATCTTTCCTGTCATTCTGACTCAAATAGGTTGGTGGAAGAAGTATTTCACTACACTCAAAAGTGAAAGTGGGAGTACGCATGTTTACCAATAAGTTTAAACGAAACGTGTGTCGTCTATCTACCAGAGACTCCCAACCTAGTCTACTAATCAGTTCTGTGATGCTTTTATAAGGACTGTAGCAAGCAGTCACGAATCGAGCGGCTCTTCTCTGTACTTTCGATCAATCCCTTACGAAACGGATCCCAAATGGCACAACAATAATCCAAATGTGGACGCACAAGAGATTTGTACGCTATCTCCTTTGTTTGTTCATTACAATTTTTCAAGATTCGACCTATTAATCGCAGCCTAGAATTCGATCTACCTACTAACGAATTAATGTGTATGTCCCATTTCATATTCCTTTGTACTGTTACTCCCAAATATTTCATTCAATCTACCATATCAATAACTGTATTGTTTAACTCGTATTTCTGAACAATTGGATTCTTTTTGTTAGTTATGCTCATTGTCTTGCACTTTTTACAATTTAGAGTAAGTTACCACTTAGCGCACCAAGCCAAAATAGCATCCAGATCGCGCTGAATTTCTCAGCAATCGGCCAAATTTCTTACTTCCCTATAAATAACAGCATCATCAGCAAACAATCTAAAAAGGCTTTTCAATTTGTCTCCGAGATCGTTTATAAAAATTAAGAAAAGAAGTGGTCCAATTACACTACCTTGAGGTACACCCGAGGTAACATCTAGATTAGAAGAACTTTCTCCTTCAACGACAACATACTGCGACCGACCAGTTAGAAAATCCTTTATCCATTCACAAAGCTGATCCGATATACCGTACGCTCGAAGCTTCGCTAAAAGGCTGTTGTGTGGCACAGAGTGAAAGGCTTTCTGGAAATCTAGAAAAATTGCATCTACTTGTAAACCTGCATCGATAACTTTCATTACATCGTGTGTTAATAGGGCCAGCTGTGTTTCACATGATCTTTTCTTCCGAAATCCGTGTTGATTTGTTGTAAGCAAATTATTATCATCTAGAAAGTTCATAATGTTTGAGCATATAATATGCCCCATAACTCTACTACAAACAGATGTTATATATATGGGACGATAAATCCCAGGAACACTTCAATCACCTTTTTTTTAAATCGGAGTTACTTGCGTGTTTTTCCACTCTGAAGGTAATTTTCGCTCTTCTAAATATCTCTAAAACACTGGGGAAATTAGACTAAGTACATAGCAACATTATTAAAGTATACATTATTTCCTGTTAAACTGCAATGGACACATCGAAAAAGTGCTGACCAAAAAGTCGAATTTTCCCCGACCTAGAGATAAGAAAAAACTGAAGACTATCTTTGGATTGTGTGAATATTATAGGAAATTTCTTCAGGGACAAGCTTTAAATTGCTCAGCTTTAAGAGATTTGGTTAAACCAAGTGTCAAGTGGGTGTGATCCTCAGAATGTTAAAGAGATTTTCAAAAAATCAAAGATGAATTGTGTAATGCCAATATCCTCTTTATCCAAATTGGGATCTAGATTTTTACCTTGCCGCGGATAGTTCTGACTACGGTTTAGGAGAACATGTCTTCCAGGAAGAAGAAATCAATGGAGAACCGGATTCTACGACTATTGCCTTTGCCAGTAGAAAACTACAACCATTTGAAACTAGATACACAATCACTGAAAGGGAGGCCTTATCTATTGTGTAGGGTTTGACTAAGTTTAGGTACCTACTGTTAGGTAGAAAAATTATTGTCTATACGGATCATAAGGCTCTTTCATTTTTATATAGAGTGTAAATTAGTCCACAGTTGGTTAACCTGTTGGGCATTGGTACTGCAAGAATACAATTTAGAGATTCAATATAAACCTGCTAATAAAAATCCAGTTGCAGATGCTGTGTCACGTCTACCGTTAGGTCTAGATTCTTAAAAGAGATGTCTATGACCACAGACTGAGGTTAGAATTGCATTTCTAAAAGGAGTACCATATGAGACTGAGGTTAAGTTTTCCTTGAGACAAATCAAAGAGGAACAGGACAAAGATGTAGCTATAGCAGAAGTAAAAACTAATCTTGATAACCCAGAATAAAAAGATAATCTTCAGAAATATTATACTTTGCATGGAGGAGTATTATTTAGAAGATCCAATGAAGAGGATGATGGTTTCAAGTTATGGCTTCCAGAAAGTTTGGTTGAAAAAATTGTTTGGCATTACCACTATAGGTATGGGCATTATGGGCCATCCAAGTGTTACCGAGTGTTAAGGGAAGATACATATTTCTAGAATATGAGAAAAAAATTCCAAGCTATTAAAATGTTAAGTGTGTCAAAGATCTAAAATAGATAGTGTTAATCGAGTGGGGAAAATGCAAAATATCATCCCAAGTAGTGTATTGGAATTAGTTTCTACTGATGTTCTTGGCCCCCCTACCCATGTCTTGGGGAGGGGTGACCCAGGTTTTAGTTTTATTTGATGTTTTTTTTTTCAAGTTCGTTTAACTTTACTCTGTAAAAGAAGTCTACAGCTAAAATTTTGGTTAGAAAAGTGATTGATGCATATTGTCAGAAGGTTGGTAAACCTAAGAGGGTGCTTTCAGACAATGCCCCACAATTCACTAGTAAGGTGTGGACGGAAAAAATCGAACAGGAACGGATAGAGATTGTACATTCTTCTGCTTATCATCCACCAGGAAATCCCGTAGAATGCCTAATGAGGGAAATAGGACGTTGGTTTGGGACATATTGTACAGACCAACACAGTAAGTGGACATATGAAGTAGAAAATTTTGAAAATGTAATTAATTCTATACCTAGTGATGTTTAAGAAACCGGCTAACAGATTAATTCGAGAATGTGTTAGTTTTCCAAATAGGAAGAGATTCAACTATGAGGAGCTTTAGCTCTTAAAAATTTAAAGGAGAAGGCAACAAGAAAAAAAAAAGCATGATGAAGGTCAGAAATGTACCGAGTATAAAGTGGGCGACATGGTGTTAGTTGAAGTCCATAGTAAGTCATCAGCTTTGCGACAAAAGACTTGTAAGGTTAACCGTTTGTTTGAAGGCCCTTTCAGGATAGAGTCTATACAAGGGAAAACTCTTATGAGCTGATAGACCCCGAGAGTGGTAATGGCAAGGGTGCGTATAATGTTGTAGCCCTAAAACCCTTTTATGAATAAGAGGTCACTTATGAAATGTGTCACTATATGTTTAAATATCTAATTTTGTAAATAAGTTTGTCAATTGATGTATATATATAGTTTGTGTGAGTACTAAAGTTCAGACGCAGATGTAATAATACTGAATGTTATAAAGGAAGCATTTCACTGTATAAAGCAATCTGTGACAGTTTTGTGTAGAGACTTTTGGTGTTTTCTTGATGTTGTGACTTTCTACATTGTGGGGTCAAATTATCAGCTGTAAAATGTAAACAGACTGTTGTCATTAACAAGCAGATATCAAGTGTGTAATTTGGAGTGAAAATAATTAATTTTAACTTAAGGTGATGGCATTGAATGTTTGTTGTATAAAGCAGTAACTGAAAAAAATGATTGCATCTGTAAACGGGCATTTATTACATCCAGAATCAGTGTCATGAACTATGCACAGATGATTTAAGTAATGAAGGATTGTATATGTACATTGTATAATTGTAGAAGTCATTATGGTTGATTGATTGTAACCTGTCTGTATTGTCTTTATGTGTACATTCAACCTGCTTAGTTTCATGATGGATACAATCAATTTTAACTGTGTAAAATTAAGTGAATCCTGGGGAGGTATTGTAACAGCCGTCATACCTGAATTTTGTATAGTATTGTTAGTGTTGTAAAAAAAAACAGTTATTTTTCTGGCTTGAAAAAAAAAAAATGAAAAAAACTTTGAAAAAAAACATGTTTTTTTTCTGGAACACGTATTTTTCACAACTACTAAATATCAAATTTGTAAGGCAGTTATCAATTAAAATGACTGTTTTAGAGTTTATTTTAAGTACTTATCTTAGTTTAAAATCTACTATATTTTTCTGGTTCAGTAGGGGAAAAAAATTACGAAAATATTGGCAAAATTGACTGAAATTTTCTTTATGAACGTGGATTTCCCAAAGAGACTAGGTTGCGCGAGAAGGAATTCCCATTCCCCATTGTTTGGATTGATACTTGCTATTTGAAATAGTGCTGCCAGCCCTACAAAATTACCTACAGATATTTTTAAAAAAATTAGGAATTTAAAATTTATCCACGGTTTTTTGCCTTATTGGGCTTTCCTTATATTCTTATACTTGTTAACTCTCAGAGTATAGTGGTACTGACTCATTAAATTGTCAGTAAGGGAGCGTGCATAAACCACATAGCTCCATTTTGGCCTCCTGTGAACCCTCAAGTAGCCCTACGTGGCTTTTGCCTACCCCCCCCCTCCCCCCCGCTCACGAAGCACGTAGCATTCTTCTTCCGTTTTGATTCCAGTTGTTTTTGTTGTTGTTGGTGTTTAAGGGCGCGTCGACGTCGGGGTCATTAGCGCCCTTACAATAACCGGCTATTACTGTGGCTTTAAAATGTACTAAAATACTGTCTGCATGGTCGACTGTAAAGGGGTCGGCCATACAGACAGCAAATAAGATAAATCATAAGATCACACGTGGCTTTAAAGGGGCCAAGAGTGTTAAAAAGAGAATTAAAAAGAGAATTAAAAACACTACATGTCTCGCTGACTGTATAGTGGCCAGTGAGACATGAATCATAACAATATAAAAATAATAACAATTCGCATGCATGGGTGGCTGTAAAGAGGCCACCCATCCATCTTAAAACTAGGCCGATCTGCCTAAAATTTTAGGCGCTAGACCAGCCAAAACAAAATCTTAAAACCGTCGCCACGTTGCTGGTCTCATTGTTTAAAATGAGGGACAGATCGTTGGCCAAGCCAACATCTGCCCTCAAGTCTAAAAATAAAACACATTCAGTTAAAATATGGCGTACCGTCAAAGGTACACCACAGGCATCACACTCCGCAGGGTCCTCTCGGCGGAGAAGGAAACCATGTGTCAGAGGACAGTGCCCTATACGGAGGCGAGTAAGGATAACCTCATCCCTCCTCGCCCGATGGAAGGAGCTGCTCCACGGCTGAACGGTCGGTTTGACCAGCCGGAGCTTATTATGCTCTACCTCCAGCCACTGCCTCTGCCAGATGTCGGAAACAAATCTTTTCACCATCGAGGCAAGGTCAGACTTTGGGACCGGATCAAAGTCAATTCTGACCTTGTTGCAGGCTAACTTGGCAGCTCCATCAGCTGCCTCGTTCCCCCTGATTCCCACATGTCCAGGTACCCAGCAGAATATGACCTCCTTTCCAGAAGATTGGAGGGATTGGAGGGTGTCCTGTATGTCCTGGACAAGACGATCTGCTGGGTACATTCTTCCAATGGCCTGGATACAGCTGAGGGAATCACAGCATATGATGTACTTCAAGCTGCGACTTACTTTCATATGCTAGAGCGACTTTAACATAGCGTAACACTCTGCAGTGTATACGCTGCAACAGCTATTCAGTTTGTAGTTATATGTCGCTCGAGGGAACACTACGGAGCAGCCTACTCCGTTAGCCTGCTTAGACCCATCCGTATACACCGGGGTAAAATCCTGATACTTGTTTAAAATGTCGCTAAAAATTTTGGTAAAAACATTAGCAGCAGTTGACTGCTTGTTGAACTTAGACATTTCAAAAATCGTTCTGGGCCTCTTTAAAAGCCAGGGGGGAGATTTACTCCAACCCTGGTGATAAAAGGAGGGCAATTCAAACCCTTACTCTTCTAAAATGGCCTTTGTACGGTGGCTGAACGGTTTGGTCGCTCTACGGCGATTAGCATATATCCGTTCAAAGTTAGGGGTCATCACAATGTCATGCACGGGACTATGAGGAGTTGTGGCAATATGTACATAGTGTCGCACCATGAGGAGATGCCGCCGGATGGAAAGCGGCGGCTCGCCAGACTGAGCACAAATACTGGGGATTGGGCTAGTGCGATATGCACCCGTGGTGAGCCGAATTCCTGCATGATGGACACTATCCAATATCCGAAGATAGCTGTCCCGTGCCGAACCGTATACAATGCACCCGTATTCCAAACGCGACCGCACAAAGGCTCGATAAAATTGTAGTAGGCAGGAGCGGTCAGCGCCCCACGACCTACCACAAAGACATTTTAAAACGTTTAAAGCTTTCAAGGCTCTGGCTTTTACATCTTTAAGATGTGGAAGCCAGCTGAGCCTTGAGTCTAAAATGAGGCCCAGAAAACGAACAGTATCAGTAAAATGTAAAACGGTGTTCCTCAGGGTAAGGTGGGGTTCTGCTAAAAGACTTCTGCTACGAGTAAAAAGTACACACCGCGTTTTCTCAGTGGAGAAACGAAAACCGGTGTGCACTGACCATTCATCCAACCTGTTCAGCGCGAGTTGCAGCTGCCGCTCAGCGCTTCTCAGGCTGGACGATGCAATAAAAATTAAGAAGTCGTCCACATATAAGTAGCACCGCAGGGGACTCCATATAATGGCTGCAATGCTATTAATGGCAATGGCAAAAAGCGTAACGCTTAAAACTGAACCCTGAGGGACACCGTTTTCCTGAATAAAAAGATCGGACACTTCATTACCGACTCGGTACCGGAAGCAACGACTAGATAAAAATGATTTTAAAAAACGGGGCAGGTTACCCCTAAAACCCCATTCATGCAACTGTTTTAAAATAACATGCCACCAGGTAGTATCGTACGCCTTTTCAAGATCGAAAAACTCACCCACAAGGTGTTGGCTGCGGATGAACGCATCCTGTATTGCCGCCTCCAGGAGGATCAGGTTGTCCAAGGTGGAACGGAACTTCCTGAATCCACACTGAAAGCGGCTCAGTAGATTACGGGATTCAAGACACCAGACGAGGCGGCGATTGACCATCCTCTCTAGTGTCTTCCCCACGCAGCTAGTCAAGGCAATACTACGATAACTACCTGGCAACAATTTGTCTTTGCCAGGTTTTAAATTCGGAATTAATGTTGCTTCTTTCCACGAGTCGGGGAAATGTCCTCCGGTCCATATATCGTTAAAAATATCGAGAAGGTACTCCTTAGCATCTTTACTTAGATGCCTCAGCATCTGGTACTGGATCAAATCAGGCCCTGGAGCAGTGTCGTTAGCGCTGTTTAATGCCGACTCCATCTCCCAAAATGTAAATTTGCAATTGTAGGCCTCTGTGTTCGACGAATCGAAGCACAGCGCGCGCCTCTCGGCAGCAATCTTGCGTTGCTGGAACCGAGGGTCAAAGTTGGTGGACGAAGTGATAGTGGCGAAGTTCTCCGCCATCAGCTGCGCTATGCTTCGTTCATCGGTGACTATACGTCCGCGATCCAATAAACCAGATACTGGAGGGCGGGAGTACCTTCCAGATATACGGCGGATAGACTCCCATACTTTCGACGAAGGTGTGGAACGATTTATAGAGCTCACAAAGTTCTGCCATGACCTTTTCTTGCTCTCCTTAATAACTCGACGCGCCTTAGCTCTGGCAATACGGAACGCTGCCAGGTTGTTGGTTGTTGGCTGCAACCTAAATCGACGCAACGCCCGTCTACGACCCTGAATGGCGGATCGACATTCGTCGTTCCACCAGGGGACGTGCGTCCTACACAGCGTTCCTGAGCTTTTAGGCACTGAAACGTCAGCTGCCTGGTGAATCACTTCGGTAAAGTGATTCACCCTCTCCTCAAGGTTATTATACTCTTTAAGAGTGATGGAGCGGCGGTAGAGGTTCCAGTCGGCTTTGCTGACGTTCCATTTGCGTCGGTTATTGCCTCCTCCACGCTCAAACTCTACATGCATCCATATTGGGAAGTGGTCGCTTCCATGAAGGTCACGATCCACCTCCCAATGCACGGAGTCCGCGATTGAGGGGGAGCACAAGGAAAGGTCAATGGCAGAGGACGATCCGGAAGCAGTGGTAAAATGCGTCATTGCACCAGTATTGAGGACACATATTTCCTCTTGCTCTATTAATCTACCAACCATTCGGCCTCGGGGGCAATCGGCGTTTGAGCCCCACAGCGCACTATGTGCGTTGAAATCTCCTAAAAGGAGGAATGGCCGAGTAAGCTGCCGCAAGATGTTAGCCATGTCGTCATAACTGATGGGCGTGTTAGGTGGTAGATAAATAGAGCATACTGTGAGTTGAGTGGGACCATAAATCCTCACTGCCACTGCTTGTAAATCAGAGGTGAGAGCTACAGGTTCGGAGTGGACAGTGTTTCGGACAAACACTGCCACGCCACCCTTCGCTCGATCACCCTCGGTATCGTCCTTACAGTACACGTCATATCCTCTTAGCACAGGTGGGTGTGATGGTCTGAAATGTGTCTCCTGTAGACAGAGACACAAAGGATCAGACCGTGCTAAGAGGTGTAACTCCTCTTTGTGAGCTGTAAATCCATTGATGTTCCACTGAAGTATGGGAGCCATCCTTACCTATTTAACCTCACCCGCCCCGGTTCGGGTGGGTCTTCGGCCACTTCCTGCTGAGGAACGGGACCAGACTCGTCCACCAGCATTTCCGTTTCTTCTTGCCCGGAGGCGGAGACAGACATCTCCGACCCAGAAGACTCCTCAAAATCATCCCTATCCTTTTTCTTCTTCTTCCTCTGCTTCTTCCCCTTACTCTCCCTGCCGGGTGGCGGTCTGGGAGGAGAAGAAGATGGGGACTTAACAAACTGGGTCGGATCAGTCTGTTTAAACTTTATACCTCGGATCTTTTGGTCACCTCTATTTCCACCGCTAGCAAATGGTATCGCTACCATTTCAATAGCTCGCGGTGGAATAAGAGGTGCTATTAACTTGACTGCTGGTGGGGTCTTTGTTACTGCTGCTGGAGTGATCGAGGTCGCAGACGTGTTGCTACCGACGTCCGCGGTCTCGGATGTTATGACCTTGTCGGCTTTTGCGCCGCATTTGCACTGACATGAGCACGTTGTGCTTGTGCCCATGTCTGCAACGGACGTCTGCGTAGCAACACTTTCTTTCCTGACGGGAGCTGAAGCCATCTTAGCAAAGCTAGTTGTGAAGATGGGAGCGGCTAGTAGTTTGGCCTTCTTCTTTGCTTCCCCATAAGGAATCCGCTCTTTGGTCTTCAGCTCCTGTATCTTGCGCTCTTCAAGATACACTTGACACTCCCTACTCCATGAAGGGTGCGACCCGGAGCAGTTGACGCATGCGGGTGGCAGCGCGCAACTCACACCTGGGTCATGTGCGCCCTTGCCGCACTTGCCACAAGTGGGATTGCCCTTACATGACGCCGTCGTATGCCCGAACCGCTGGCACTGGAAACAGCGCATCGGGTCCGGAACATACGGACGGACGTTCAGGTTTAAATATCCGGCCTTGATATTCTTGGGCAATACTGGAGTGTCAAACGTCAGGACGAAGGTGGCAGTCTTTTCAAGATTGCCATTTACCCTTCGTGTGATCTGACGTACCTCGATCACTTTCTGAGATTTCCACTCACTAAGAAGCTCGTCTGTAGCCAGGTCCATAATATCCCGGCAAGTAATAACACCTTTGCTGCTATTTAAGGACTTATGGAGTTCGCATTTTACGGCGAACTCCCCGAGCTTCTTACAATTAAGCAATTTAGTTGCTTGCTTGCTGGTACATGTTTCCAGCAGCAGCGTCCCATTCCTCAGTTTTTTGACAGAGTTTAGGGTACCAACCAAACCCTCTAGCCCCTTTGAAATATAGAAGGGTGACACCTTTTCAAATGTTCCTTCTATCCTTTCAATTATCACAAAAGCGTTCGCTAAGGAACATTCTTGTCTGTTACACTCTGCTTCTGGAGCGGTGGGGCTATCAACCCTCACCCGCTTCTTAGAACTGGGTGTATTTATATTAGCCTGCGGCACACCCGTACCGCAGGGGTTTTTGGTGGAAGACTTTGTTTTGGTCCCACGAGTAAAACCTGTTTAAAAAGAAGCGCTAATACAACAGGGGTGCGCAGGTGCCCCTGAGGTTGCACGTTAGCGAGTGAATTCCCTCTCCACTCATTCACCTCCTCGGCACGTGGCTGACCTTGAGGTTGAGGGGTTTTTTATAGAGGTTTCTACCATCCTCGCGATCCGGGCGATGAAGCCAAGATCCCCGTTCTCCTAGGCACACAACATTCCACCGCCACGCCCTACGGTGGTCGTTGAAGCATGGTAGGAGTTTACGGTGTGGGAAACTTGCGGCGCTCACAAGTTTCCAGCTCGGGCACCGCGGGTTCGCCAAACCCGTACCTGGCACTTGCGTACCAGGCCCCTGCGGGGTTTGATTCCAGAAGACATTTTGTACTGTTTTCTCTTGTCAGACTATTGTAAATTATATACAGATATAATTAACTGAGGGAAATAAATACTCACATGCTGTTGTGAGTTCAGTTCCTCATTTTAACTGTGAAAAATGTTACGAAAGGAAAGTTACATGGCCTGGCTCGGAACCCCCCCCCCCCTCTCCCAACGTAGTCCAGCGTACCCTTCCAACTAACCCGTCCTCCCTCTGGACTGAGCCACGTAGTTTGTGAACGGTCCCTAATTATGAATCATTTCCTATCAACCGTTGGTGTAAACAAACGATTGAAAAGAAGCAAAGCTCCTATTTTGTATGATAATAGATTTTAATTGAAACTTAAAAGACCGTAATTCAGAACTATCGGCGCAGTCTTTATGAACAGTGTGTACTTTGCTCACAATTTAAAATTGTAATCTCAAAATCTTTTGCGTACAATACAAGAACAACCAGTAAAAGAAAATGTAAATATTTCTGAAGTTATGGATCCAGAGGAGACAGAAGAAGAGACAGAAAATTCAGACACCGACCGAACTAGTGTTGGTAGTGCTGATACTAGTGAATGTGGTACTGACATAGAGGATGGATAAAATTATGTTACCAATATAGATACACTTATGAATCATTACGTGAGACATCATATGATTTATTAAGACTGAAAACACACTTGTAAAATGGAAGTTCCTTAAATAAAACTATAATTTATCAAATATATTGTTTTCTGAAAAAAAAATATAGAAAAAAAACACGGGTGCTAGGTTTCGTATGTTTTTTTTTTTCACAAAGCTGAAAAAAACATTGTTGTTTTTTTTCCAGTTTGCAACACTAAGTATTGTACTGTAGGAAGTATTTGTAGTGAGCTGAAATTTGCTTGAATGTGATCTGGTATGTTTATTTTGCAATTTCTTGTAAATCAGTGTATATAGACTTTGTTTTATGAAAGAAAATTATTTAAAATTCATTTAATATATGCAAGAACCGAATTGTGCAAGAGAATTTCTTAAAAGATTGTAATTTCATGTATTAATGCAAGTTATGATGTATACAGGACATGTTTGTACTGTTTAAAATGATTTCTGTAAATAATTTTGTATTTAAGTATCTCTAATTACTATTTCTGATCATTTTGTAATGATGTTAAGTGATTTTGTGTTAATTCCAATTGTTTTTTATATGTTTAATTGTTTGAGTAATTGTTAATGTTTGAGAAATGTTGGGCAGATGCCTTTGAAGAATTCCAGTAATTTTGATAGAGACTATATAAACAAATCGGCAGAAGGACAGAGTTAGTTTATAGTTTGGTTTTTCAGTAAGTTCACAGTTGTGTTTACAGTCAGTTTATATAAAGATTCACTTTGCATCTGCCAAAGACTGTGCTAGTATCTACGGATTGTATCTTTGCTTGTGACAAATATCGCTGACTTGTTTTTGGAAAATAAACAAACATCTTCAACATAACCTTCTGGTGGATTATATTTAAATTAATCAGTATATTAATTTAAACCACTGAAGACCCTAACAAGTTGTTATATATAATCACTCAAATGTGTAATGAAATGTGCTGCTACGTATACAATGTGACTTTACATTTGTAAACTAAAGAATCCGGATGACTAAAAATATGATTTGTAGTAAAAACTAAAACTATTTTAGGAAAACATGTTTAAAAACACTTGAGTGTTCTAAAGTATATACTTATATCATCTAGAGATTTACAAATTTACTAACTTAACACAATGTTAAGGTAAACTACTACATAGTTATCAAACAATTTATATAAGCAACAATTTTATATTTTATTTCTTAGAGAAGCCTAGAATGAATTATTTAAAAGACTTTAACAGCTGAATAGACCAGAGACCTTTCCTGTGGAGTAATATACCTGATTGAGTATCAATTGTTCTTTTATTATTAAGTAAAACAGTGAATATTACAGTAAAAATATGAAACAAGAGTTACTTTCCACTTACAGTACTTTCACAAAATAGTAAATAATCATTTTTTAATAAATAGGTCATAATATCCCAAGAAATAGAACAATAAGTAAATAGATATTCATTAAGAGTCTCTTCATAACACAACTTTGACAGATATATTTACAAGCTAAATTAACAACAAAATAATATATTAGAATACTTTATTGGTATCCAGATTTCAGAAATGATCTATCCGATCCCTGAACAAATGTTACACATAGTGTATTCAATATTCAACGGCATTCTGCAATATTGAGCAATATATCTACCCTTATTGCTTGAAAAGTTTAGCTCTGAACAGTAAAGATGTCAACATTATTAAAATAAATCTGCACTGTAATCTGTCAGCACAGATCATGGTTGGAAATCAATCACTTGAATGAACCAACATACTAAAGATGTTACACAGAGATATACCTCAACTTGCATTATGATGTTATTATCCAGAATACATAGCAAGATAAATAGTTATGAGATAACCAGTATACAGTGTACAGTTGACTCTATGAACTTATAATACACAAGACTTTTTCATCAAACAGAACACTGAAACAAAAGAATATGAACTTAGCATTAGTATTCAAAAACAATGTGTTAATCAGGCTAAATGGAAGTAGAATCAGTGGAGTAGTTTTCTAGTTGGAGAGCCTCCCACATCAAGAGCAACAGACAACACAAAGAATTATTTCAGGACAATAGGCAACCTCCACTACGGCAACAGTGCCAGAAGAATGAAACACAGAAATAAAGTCATAAGACAAACTGTCATCCAATAACTGGATTCGATTCCTAATATGAGATACTTTTAGGTATAAAATATGTCCATCTATATCTGCAATTGCTTCATTTGATTCAAAATATGTTCTATATATAAATAAATTTTGCCTTGGAAATGCGTGGATGTCAGTTCTGTTAAAATCTAGTAAATGCGAGGCATGTACCAATCTGTACTATACTTCACCCAGTTTTGCCACTGCCAAAGTACTTTCGTAGGTAGGCAGGATGTCCTTTTGTTCTTTTTCTTTCCCTTCTGACGATTTTTTTATTCACATGGTCTAAAAAATTTTGCTTTGTTCCAAATGTTGTTTTCTGTTTTTCAAGGCTATAAATACAAAGAATTTTCATTGCAGTAAAAAAAAAAATGAAGGCACTAACCTTTCTGATGGCTTCTAACCACTATGCAGCTATGAAAATTTAATGTGATCTCCTGAATGTGGTGTAATCTTTGATGATATGAATTTTTATCTGTTAATCAATTACTGTTTAGTACACTTTGATAGATTAGCTTTAAAAATTAATTCCTTCAGGTCTTTTCAAAGTTGAATTCCATTACCAACGAAAACAATCGCACAGTGCTCAACTAGAAGAGAATAGTGCGACACATTATATGGAGGCACTGCAGACTGCGAAAAGAGGAGCTACCAAACTTCAAGGCTGAGTACTGACTAAAACTTTGTCTCTGGGGTTTAGTTGTGGACTCGCATCTCTAGTAACAAACTGATCTACAAAACACAGTGCTCAACTAGAAGTGAATAGTGTAACACTTTATATGGAGGCACTGCAGACTGCGAAAAGAGGAGCTACCAAACTTCAAGGCTGAGTACTGACTAAAACTTTGTCTCTGGGGTTTAGTTAAGGATCCACATCTCTAGTAACAAACTGATCTACAAAACTAATGCGACCCTTAGTAAAATGGTCTACACATTACTATGAACAAAATAACTTCATTTTCAAAACTGAACTAGCTCAGCGTTTAGCATCCATTTTTATGACCAGCTTTCAGGAATTTAATTTTTAACATAAAATTTACTGCATCCATCTTACTGACATGCCCATCTTATCTCATATTTGAAATAGATTTAATTATTGGTAGTCTAATGTTTCATATTTTTTATATATTTATACATTGTTGCCCAACCCTAGTTGCTAGTAGGCCTTCAAAATAATTATATACAATTCTTAATTCAACACTTCATTTCTAAAACGTTGAATGCAAAGGAACAAACTGATAATGAACTTTCTATAAGGGATTGTGCATAAACTATGTGGCTCGGTGTAGGTGGGGCAGAGGGGTTGATTGGAAAGCTATGCTGGGCTACATAGGGGGCAGGGGGTTCCGAGCCAGGCCACATAGATTTCTTTCACATTACTTGTCACATTTAAAATGAGATACAGGACACACCGAAGCATGTAAATATTTATTTCCATTATTTGATTATCCCTGTATGTAATACACAAAAGTTTGACAAGGGAAAACAGTATAAAATGTCTTCAGAAAGCAATATGGATAAAAGCTACATGCTACGCCGGACGACGGGGGGGGGGGGGGGAGGAGACAAAAGACGTGTCGGTCTACGTAGGGAAGGGGGTTCACAGGAGGCCAAGATGGAGATATGTGGTTTATGTACCCTAAGCTCAGATGAAATTTTGTTAGCCATGAGGTAACCTAAGCGAAGAGTTTTATGATAGAATGTTTGAGGAGACACACAAAGCCACCTATTTTTGGCCATATAAATAAAATTACTTGAGTGAAACTGTGGAAATTTAACATGTGTTACTTAGAGAGTAAAAAAATAAATTCTTCAGCAACAGGCACATATTTGTCAGATTTGATGAAGCCATTAATGACAAAACGGACTTTTGCTTCACAAGGATATTTCTCATTTCCTCTGGCTTTAAGCCGTGTCGATATAAATAGAAATGGGAAATCATGGGGAGTTGGGAGTGGAAAGGAATTGGGTCATGGCAGTTTTGAAGGAACCATCTTGACATTTGTTTGGAGTGATTTCAAGTAACCACAGAAAACCAAAACTAACTGCACCTCCCTCATTGAAGATCTACACATAAAATCTGCAATCACAAAACTGTGGGTGGCAGAGGGTACTCAGCACCAAAAGTAATCTCTCTACTGTGCATTCCTATGCCAAATGATTCAAGGGAAGAAATAACTAATGTAAGCGCCAGCACAGCACCTTATCTCCCTAATCTTACCTTTCCTGTGACTCAAATAGGTTGGTGGATGAAGTATTTCACCGCAATTGTACGTGAATGTACCGATGTTTACCAATATGTTCAAACAAATCATATGATGTCTATATACCAGAATCTAGAAATTCCCAGCTAATCTACCAAACAGCTCTGTCACAATTTTGTAAGACCTGTAGCAACCAGACACAAATCGAGCAGCTCTCCTCCATACTTTGTCTAAACTGTCAATAAACCCCTAATGAAACAAATCCCAAATGGCACTGCAGTAGTCCAAACATGGACACAGAACAGATTTTTAGGATATATCCTGTGTTTGTTGATTACATTTTTTTAACTCCTTAACATCTCTTAAAGTCAAGGTCTTTAGAGAAGGGAAAGGATGGGGAGCAAGGAATGACAAGGAATTTGGCCATGGCCTTTTAAAGGAAGCATCCCGGCTTATGCCTGGAGTGATTTGGGAAACCATGGAAAACCCAAATCTGGATGCCCGAACGGGGATTCGAACCGCTGTCCTACCGAATGCGAGGCCAGAACGCTAACCGTTACACCACTACACTAAGTGTGTTGATTGCAATTTTCAAAGATTCGCTATATGAATTGGAGCCTATATTTTGTTCTACTTACAACTGAATTAATGTGAAAGTCTCATTTCATTTTTCTTTGTACTGTTACACCCAAATGTTTCACGGAATTGACCATATAAATAACTGAACTGTTTACTCTGTATATCTGATTTATCGGATTTTTTTTGTTTGTCATGCATATTGCCTTGCACTTGTTACAAGTTAGTGTAAGTCGCCATTCGTAATGCCATGTCGAAATAACATCCATATCTACCTGAATTTCTAAACAAACAGCCTAATTACTTATTTCCCACATGGATGACCACATCAACAGCAAATAATCTAACACTAATATTCACTTTGTCTTCGAAAATGTTTATAAAAATTAATAAAAGGGGTGATCCTATTACTTTCTTGAGGTACACCTAACTAGAAGAGGTTTCTCCTTCAATGACAAGATGCTGCGACTGGCCAGTTAGAAAATTCTTTATCCATTCACAAAGCTGATACGACAAAGTGGGCGCTCAAAGCTTTGTTAAAATGTGGTGTATGGCACAGAGTCAATGGCTCGGATGAGGATACAGAAACAATGTGTTACCATGGCGATGCCCAACATGTGGTGTATTTGTTCTAATATTAAGAGGTTCTCATATTATATATTCCTCGAAGTTTTCTTTCAGTAATTATCATCCTGCGTCATAGCACATTTTACCCTAGAAGCCAAGGCTCCCCAGTTTCACATTATACTTACTTAAAGCAAATATCACCAAAAGTAAAATAAGTATTTTGAATTTGGCATAATGTTTTCTCCATGAAGAACATTTTACCCTAACTTATCTGAAAGCATACAGACGTTAATTTTACATCAACTCATCCATTTAGGGTGAATTATTTTATTAAAGAAGATTTAGCAATAGTTTGGAAATATTTATATGCTGGTAGAGAGCCTTTATATTAGACAACTATGCGTGTACTCGCGGTGGCAATTCAATTTAAAAATTCTCGGGTTTCAAGCTGAGTCAAAATTAAGGACTCCGAAAACATAGTTTTTCCAGTTAACAAAAGAAATTCGACTGTGTTCTTAACCGACATCGACTGCCACAAAAATATATGTGAAGTTTTAGAAGATGACGTATGTCGTCTGATACCGCACAATCCCACAGCACGGATAACCAGGAAGACAAAAATTCTAATGAGAGATCTGGATTGGCAGATGAAACGGTCAAAAATCTAAGTGTCTGAGCCCCAAGATCACCAAGATTAACCCGCCTTGCAAAAATACACGAAAAGCACGTTCCAATGCATCCGATAGTCAGCGCTATAGGTTCCCCGACGTACAGGTTGGCAAAATATCTCACGCATTTATTAAATCCGTTAGTTGGTGAGTGTGCACATCATGGGAGGAATTCTGCTGCCTTTTAGAAGTTGGTTAACGCAATGAGGTTAGATCGTGACAACATTATGGCCAGTATGGACGTTACATCGTTGTTTACGCGGGTGCCTTTAGGGAAGACTGTTGAACTACTTAGAGAACATTTTGATCCGATACTTATGGAGTTATGCAGACATACCCTAACGTCTATGTACTTCGTGTACCAGGGCGAACATTACGAGCAAAAAGATTATGTGGCTCCAACAGTAGCCAACTTCTATATAGAATATTTTGAGCATATACCTCTAACACGGCATTTTTAAAGCCTCAATTTTTTATTTTTTTTCACAGATTTGTCGACGATACGTTTCTTGTGTGGTCTAATGATTTCTGGCATTACAGGAATTTGTGAACCATCTTCACCACAACATTAAATTCACAATAGAAAACAAAAGGGATGGATCACTTTCGTTTCTAGATATTCCAGTGCGTCAGAAGCCAAATGGAAGGTTAGGGCACCATGTTAATAGAAAACTAACACATGCCGAATGCTATCTTAATGCTTTAAGTTTTCACCATACCTCTCGGAAATTAGGAGTACTGAATACTCTTGCCCCTTAGGGCAAAGATGGTGTCTGACAGTGAACATTTAATGGAGGAACTGCAATCCCTGGAATGTGTATTTCGTGCCAATGGTTATAGCACTAAGGAAATCCAATGTGCAACCATTGGAAGAAACAACAGAACCATTACAGATAATAGAGATCAAGGAAAACTGCATGCCTTTTTACCATTCTGTGGAGCAGTAATATCAAAAATAACAAGGTTGCTCAACAGACTGGCCAACTGTTTGATTTTTCGACCTCCGCTGAAATTTGGAGAGCTGTTGCAAACTCCTAATGATGGTATCAACCTTCGAGTTCCTGGAGTAGACAAAATTCCATGTGAATGCAGCACTTCATATACAGGGCAAACCTTAAGAAAGAAAGATGCAAAGAAAAACATCAGACATTTTAAATTTGGACACAAACAAAAACCTGCCTTAGTCGAACACACCATTGACAATGGACACGAGAGCTGCTTTGACACAATGACGTGCCTTTGTAATGCAAATTACTTTTGGGACAGTATTGTGATGGAGGCAACTGAGATTAGACTTCACAATAATGTTACTAATCGTGATCAGGGCCTGCATTTGAGCCATACGTGGAAGCCAGTAATTGGATTATTACAGACCACACGAATCGAGCCACATTAGGGCATAGAAGTGACCTGACCGCGACCTCACCAAGTGAGCAGGGCCCAACTAGACCACCCCTCCATGTGTTTTCCTCTCTATTCCCGACTGCTGGCCCTGTATAGTAGACTACCGTGTGACTAACTTCAATGATGTTAAGCGGGGCTTGACAGTAGAAGCAGTGAAAGCTACTGTAAAGTCGCCAGATGGCTTAATTTTGACGCAGCTAGAAACCAGAGAATTTTTTTATGGAGCCTTTATGTTGCTTCTGCAGAGGTTAACCAAGAGAAAACTCTGCAAATTGTATTCTTAATGCACTTTTAATCATAAGGGAATGTTATCAACAAACAAAATGACAGGAATTGATGTGATTAATGCAGATGCCATCTTATTAGTATTACATTTAATAGGATCCATGCTCCTGTGGCAACTTCACTTATGCCTAAAGTTATAAGCAGATTTCCAACTAAAATTCTTTTATTGTATAACATAATTTTTTCAGTACTTCATTCTCAGATTATTCAAAAAATTTACTACCTTGGCTACAAAATAAAAACTAACACTCACTTATGCATGTAACCAGATATTAAAATACGGTCTCTAATTAATTGGAATGGATTGCACATTGTATTACATATAATTTTTCCAAATTTTTCTACTTGCCTATTTATCCCCACTGTGATTGTTCGTTTTTAATTTACTTCAGAGTTTTTGGTAAATTATTCATCATTTTCCTTGGTAAATTATTCCAATTCCTGACACCCTTATCTACAACAAAATTTACCAACACTATTACGCCTCAAATAGAGCTTTTGGTCATAGTCAGCTTTTCTTTTCCATGCATCATTCATACTTGTTAAACGATATGGTTTACCATGTCATCATTAATATATACGTCTTATACACTCCCTCTCCAATTAATCCCATTCCAGCCCTTTTATCTGATCAGTTACTGATTGTTCTCTATATTAATTTCCAGCTGCCACTCTTTGCATCCCCTCCTCTCCTGTATTTGATGTGCTGAATGTGGCTCTAACACTACACCAACATATCAGGCAGTAGTCTCGCCAAAGCTCTGTAACCCAGTTTCCCTCACTACTCTAATACATCCCCTGATCACTCTCTCCAGTAAGTGAATGACAGTGAAATATTTTCATTCAACCTGTCCAAAGTGTCCTGGAAAGTTGAGTTTGTTATCAACTATTATGCCAAGCTATTTACATTTCAAGTCTTCAGCAAACAATTCCCTCCCCAATTTTAGCACACTTCCAGCTCTTATTTTATTTTTTAATTTATTAATTTTTATTAATCAATCTTGTTTCATGGATTCCTGATGGGATGTGAAGCATGTCATGTTTAATACACATACAGTACAGTATGAGTCATAATCATAGTAAAAACAAGTATATGTTCCAAAGACAAATAAAGAGAATAACTATAATCATTAATTTTTACAACTGAATTTTGCAAAAGTAACATTGATTACAATTAATTAATTTGTTCAAATCCTTGAAAGGAGTAGAAGGAGTTGCCAATAAGATAATCTCGCAGTTTTTCTTTAAATATATCTTTATTATCTGCAGATTGTTTTATACTCTTAGGAAGTTAATTAAACAGATGTATACCAAAATAATTAACTGCTCTTTATACTAATGGCAGAGATGTTTGTGTTTTGTGAAACTTATTTCTGTTTCTTGTTTTGAAATTGTGTACCTGTGAATTCGAAGTAAACAGGTTAAAATGATCTATGACAATGTACATGAGAGAAGTATATATACTGAGAAGTCTTTGTGAGAATATTGAATTTTTTAAAAAGTTGGTTGTACCCTACACAACATCCTAATAGCTCTTTTCTGTGCTATGAAAACTTTTTTACTTTATGAAGAGTTTCCCCAAAAGATTATGCCATATGACATCACTGAATTAAAATATGAGGAGTACACCTGTTTCGTTAATTCTAGATCTGCTGTTAGAGAAAGTGTTCATATTGCAAAGGTAGCACTACTCAACTTCTTTAGTAGTGAAGTGATATGTTCATGCCAACAAGGTTTCCCATCTATTTTAGTACCAAGGAATTTTATACTCTTTGTATGTAATATTGTGTTATTTTTATAGCTTACTTGTACATCTGGCTGTGCATAATTTTTTTGTTTTAAACCTAATATAATGTGTTTTTTCAAAATTTAATTTTAATGAATTTGCCTTAAACCAATTTGCTACTTCACTAAGTACTTCACTTACGTTAAATTCTAGATTGCTGTTTGGTGTTTTTCTCATAGTCAGGTTAGTGTCATCTGAAAATAAAACCCTCTTAACTTCGTCAGATAAGTTTCCAGGAAAGTCGTGGATATACAACAAGAAGAGGAGGGGTCCTAGGACAGAACGTTGTGGAATTCCACGTTTTATTTTTTATCAGTCTGAAGAAGCATCTTTACTTATTTTAGGATCAAAAATGGAAATTTTTTCATTTGACTTTCCATATATGATTTAAACCATTTACTTGTGGTTCCATATTATTCAATTTTCTTCAAAATTACTTCATGATTTACACAGTCAAATGCTTTTGCAACATCACAGAATATTCCAACAGGGCTCATTTTATTATTAAGTTCCTCAAATGTGTTATTTAAAAATGAATAAATAGCCATTTCTATAAAAGATCCTTTTGGAACCCAAATTGTGATTTAGTGAGGATATTATTTTGTTTAACATGTTTTACTACTCTACAGCACATGGCTATTTTTCAAAAATCTTAGAGAATGCTGAAAGTAATTAAATGGGACGATAGTTATCTACACATGTTACTTCTCCTCTTTTAAACAACATTTTTACAACTGCATATTTTAGTCTATTTGGGAACACGCCTTGAATTGAGGATTCATTACAAATGTGTGAAAGTACACGACTGATACAATCTGAACATCTTTTCAGTAATATGTTTGAAATATTGTCATAGCTGGAAGAATTTTTTGGTTTTAATTGTTTCGTGAGTTTATTTATTTCTGAGACTGTCACTGGTGGCAATTGCATTTGTACAAATTTATTTGGGAAAGCAGTCTGAATAATCCTTAGGGCACTATGTGGGGATTGCTTTTCTATGCCTAATTTCTCTACAACTGAAGTAAAATGTTTGTTCAATATTTCACAAACTTCCCCTACTTCACTATAAACAGATCCATTTTGTTCTATTTTTACGCCTTTAGAGTGATTTACAGATTTTCCTGTTTCTATTTTTATTATATTCTATATAGTTTTCATCTTATTGCCTGAATTCTCTATTTTCTCTGATATATACTTGTTCTTGGCCTTTCCTATTACATTTCTTAGTATTTTAGAATAAAGTTTATAATGAGCTTTCAGTGTATCGTTATCTGATCCTTTTACTTTTAAGTACAGGTCCCTTTTTGTTTTACGAGATACGCTAATACCCTTTGTTATCCATCCCTTACCCAGTTCAGTATTGGAGTATTGACAACATTCTTTTTTCGTAACTTCCTTCGAAAAGTGTTAGAAATATATTGAGAATGGAAACAAATTTTTCATTAACACTCTGTGCATGGTACACTTCCAACCATTGTTCATCATTTAAGGAATCTATTAAATGTTTTATATTGTTTTCATTAATATTTCTTCTATATACCCAACTTTTCTTGATCTGTTTAATAGTATTTCTGGACCTGTTACATAACAGCTGAGCATCATGATCTGAGATACCATTTATTACTGGAAACACGTTGTAATTAAAGTACTGATAAATATCCATAAAAAAATTATCAATTGCAGTCTTACTATTATTTTGTATTCTAGTAGGGAAATTTACAAGTGCCGTTAACTTAAAAGACAACATCAAGGCTTCCATATCTAGCCTCTCATTGCTGTGATTGAGAAAGTCAACATTAAAATCTCCACATAAAACAATTTGTTTGTTATTTTTGAAACATAGTAGTAATGACTCTAACTGAGATAAAAAAAGTCTAAAATTTCCTGAGGGGGGCCTTGTTAATTGCCATTACTATGAGCACTTCCAAACCATATTCTAGTTTAGTAACACAGCATTCAAAGTGTAGTTTATAATTTCAGATGGACAGCTGAGATATTCCTGTGTCAGACAAATGATGCTCAGATATGCACAAACCATCGACATTGTAATTTCTAGAATTTTTAATCTCTTCTATGCATGAGGTAATTTCATCAGTTTTACTAAATATTCCTCTTATATTTTGATGGAGAATAGTGGTCTGAACACTTTGATTCAATGAATTTAAATTGTTATGTTATTAGTACATACTGGTATGTCAGATGGAAGGTCTAATTTCAATAAGTTTTGATCAGGAGAGATGTTGATTTCTTTTAAACAGCTTAATACATTTATTTTATTTACCCTAGGGAAAAGGCCGCGACTTAACACCACTTATAACAGGAATAACTCTTTCCTCACCTGGCATCCCCTGATCTCATCAGCAATAAGAAGAGAAAGCTTCCTTTTACCTATGAAATTCAGATGGAGTCCATGGTGAGTATAATTGTCACTACCAATGGAGGCCACATCTATCAAACTAAAATGTGAATTTGCTGGCTGCCAGAGAACCCTTTCCAACGATGGAGTTGTATGCCTAACGCATTTGTATGCAAAATAACAATACTGTGCATGATTTGAAGAGAATATTACTAAAATTCTGAAATTCTGATGTCAACTCATTTCTTTAAGCCTACGGAGTCAGCATTAGTCAACAGGTGCGACTTCAACACATCAACACCGGAGGCATCAGGCTACTCTGTGATAAACAGAATTAGCACGAAGCATGGGGGACCTCATTTATTAAATGATCGATACAAGAGCAAATTAGTCCAATTCAAATCAAAATGAAAGACAAGACAAAGGAGTGGATTCATTTTCCCAGTTCCCACATCTTCAAGAAATCTGTCATCACAATACAAAGAGCATGAGAAATTCAAAGGACAACCATTACACTGGAAACAAAATGGTTTTTTATGAGCAGGGAATGAGCTTTGACCAATGCTTCTGTAACTTCTAGCTCCACATACTCCTATAAAATTTCCCAGGCAATGGCGAACTCCCTGATCCAAACAAAAACTGACTTTTGTTTTTAGCTCCAATACTCACAGCTATGAGAGATATTCACCACTGTGCATGTTATATGCCTGAGATAGCCAGTCGGCCATTACATAAATTTTGTCACGAACTCCTATGATCGACTGGCAGCACCTGCAGTTCACGATCCCACTTTGAGACAGTTTCAGACTTCTGTCTCCATTCACCATAACATTCTTTAGCATGAAATATACTGACAATTTGATTTTAAATGAAATTGATAGTGGGAAATATGTATTAACAGAAGAAGGAATAACCTATTCAGATATGAAACAGATACTCATAAATTACAGGTTTTCATGTAACAAATCTGAAATCATCTGCCTTACTGAAAACCATAATGTATACCATAGAATTCTTAACATCTGACTCTCAGAGGAACTGACTTTCAATCCTAGTCTAGGCAAGAAGCATCTGATGTTCTATTAGTTTGTTACACTTATCAAAAATTAGTTTATACCAAGGCACTGCTTTGTTACCAGAAATAATCCTGTAACAGCAACAATAAAACTCAATTTGATTTGGTAAACCTACTTTTCATAAGTAGAATCTTTCATACTTGGAAAATGCTACTTAACCAGGCTATATTGCCATGGCTGTGAAATAAAAGTATATTAAAAATAGATGCAGGAGAAGCTGATTTTACATTATTCTCAGATGCTATTTCAGTAGTGCTCTTAATTTATAACAGCACACATAGATCAATCAACCCAATATCGAAAAAAGGCTATTGCATATATCCTTATTTCCAATTGTTAACAACAGCATTATGCATAACTTGCATTTGCTTAGATTTATGATAGTCAGGTACATATAAACCAACTTTTAGTGCAAAATTTCTGCTTACGAGATAAAACCACGTAAAGTTAAAAAGACTGAAATCATTATGCCACAAACATAAATATTAAATAGGAACTACTGATCTTACCTGCTTTGTGATGTGCAACTAGTGTATTTATGAATCTGTAGTTTCCTCTCATCTTCAAACACTTCTGAGCACTGTGTACAAACATACAAAGGGGCAGAAACAGCCGAGACAAGGTGGAAGACGTGTATTGTTAAAGAGTACCAAGATACAAATGTCTGTTCACAGAATACACAGGCAAGTTCCAATACTGATGGTGCTTTGAACAAGGATCTGAAACAAGCAGAGAAAAGAATTTTAGTTTGCTTGATGCAAAAGATGGATTAAAAACAATAGACAAGAACATCCAAATATCATACATTATGTCACATGAAATATTAAAGCACAATAAGAGTTCCGAGATATTTAGATTAATCATTATAATATTTTTTTTAATCACTTATGATATACTTATAGCCATTTCAATCTCAATTGCAATATGCAGTATTAGGCAGTGATCACTTTTTTGGAAATGTGACCTCAGGCAATTTCATGGGATTCCTGTTGGCACCTTGAGAAGCCAGAAAATAGCCATCACTAAGCTTCTGACCAGAGGATATACACAAGGCTTGATTTGTGATCCACTATGATAGGATACAGGACTAGAGACAGCATACATATACTTGGATAACCCTGGAACTAGTAGGATTAAGCACATTTTTCTTGTTGCTGGTAGTGAATTATGGAACAAAACCTGAGATCACCAACAACATAGTATTTCCTAATCTTAGTGAGAGATATAGTTGTGTTAGAATGAGTTTGGTACCACTTACATAAATCTAAATCAAATTCCCAATTTAAAGACTGAATCTAAACCTATTTGCAGAAATTCAGGTACTTAAGTTTTCGGTTGGACAAACATTTAAATGTTCAAGCAAAACACAATAATACGACAGAAAGAGCTGTTGATGCCATGAATGAAAATACTAGCGTCAAATTTTAGCCCTTTTTCATGGATTGACAGGCGTGTAATGGTGAAGAGAAGACTGAATGGCACTATAGGATACAGTGAGTACTGTAAAGCTACTCACAGGGACTAATATTTAAAGGCCTCCGGCTGCCACCACACATCACAGTCGAAAGGAGTATTAAATACACTGGTCTACAGAGCACGTGTGATTTATGACAAAGACAGTCTGTCTACTAAACTAACACTCCTCAAGAACATGTTCCAAAGTAATGACTACAACAAATTCGGAGCACTTTGAAGCACTCGAAATCCAACAGACGCGGAAAACAAACTAAGAGCTACAGCCTTTATCCTTTAAGCCGGTTGTTTTTTTGAACAAGATTGGCAGAATTCTACAACGGTGAAACATCAAGTACGTTTATCTCCTGCCTGCCAAAGCACTTCTTGAATCAGTTAAAGACGATCTGGGACTTTAGGAAACCTGCCGTATACCATATACTGTGCGAGTGTGGAAAATTATACGTCAAACCGACAATTCGCACAATAGAAGAACAGTGCACAGAACATAAACGGCACACTGAGAAACCGCGCCCGTCAAAATTAGCAATTGCAGAACATTGTTTATACACCCGATATACTATCATATATGAGGACACCAAAGACCTGAGAAACACATTTCTCTTTTGGTACTGTTTATACAGGGAAACCATTGAGGTCTGGCTACAGAATAACCTCATCATCAATGACAGCTGGTTCCAACTCAGTCAAGCTTGGAACCCAGCACTGAAGCAGCTCCACAAACACCAGAAGACAACAGGAAGAGCAGTCGATGCCTTGAATGAAAACACAAGATTCAAGTTTAAACCTTTTTTCATGAACTGACACGGCCACATCTTGAGGTGTGTGCTGGTAAAGAGAAAACCAACGGCACACTAGGGCACAAAATTTTTCCATAAAGGTACTTACATGGACCAATATTTACATGCCTCCAGCTGCCACCACTTATTAGATTGGGAAGCAGTGCTAAATACACTGGTCCACAGAGTACGTGTGATTTAAGACAAAAGACAGTCTGTCTACTAAACTAACACACTAGAAAGTGTTCCAAAGTAATGGCTACGACAAGCGCCAAATTTAGAACACTTTCAGGCAGAAGACCACTCGAGAACCAACTGACAAGGAAAACAAACTGAGAGCCACAGCCTTCATCCCTTATGCCAGTTTTTTTTTTTTTTTCCGAACAAGATTGGCAGAATTCTACACCTACAAAATGTCAAGTAAATTTACACCCCACCATCCAAAGCACTTCTTGACTCTGTTAAAGACAATCTGGGACTTCAGGAAACGTGGCATATACCACATACCGTGTGAGTGTGGAAAATTATACATCGAGCAAACAATTCACGCAATAGAAGAACACTGCACAGAACATAAATGGTACACGGAGGTACAGTACCCATCAAAATCAGCAATTGTTCAACATTGCCTAGAGACACGGCACACTATCAAATATAAGGACACCAAACACCTGAGAAATACATCTCAGATTTGGTATTGTGTATACAAGGAAACAACTGAGATCCGGCTATAGAATAAACTCATCAACAATGACAGCAGGTTCAAACTCAGCCAAGCTTGGAACCCAAAACTGAAGCGGCTCCACAAACACCAGAGCCAAAGCACAATGCGTGACGGTGGTGGAATGCAGACTGAAGATCCCTGCTCAACACGTCAGAGTGTACCACCCCCACCACCGCTGACTGAGCGGCACAGAGGGAGTGGAGGGGATGGGTCAAAGGGTATAAATTGCACTCCGGCAGGTCCAGCCCAGCAGTCGCATCCTGGAATGCACTCCTCATGCCGGTCAGCAGATGCAACCTGAAGATGATGGCACATTTTGCAGTCAAAAATTCGATAAACTACGAACAATTGATCTGGCCATATGCCATATAGTTCTTCAAACAGTCAACCCAACATTCACTAAGACAATTTCATATATCCTTATTTCCAGTTGTTAAAAACATCATTATGTATAATTTGTCATAGGCTTAAATTGATGATCGTCAGGGACACATAACACTAGTTTTCATACAAAATTTCTGCTTACAAGATACAGCCACTTGTAGTTTAAAAAAAACTGAAATCAAAAGCCTGAATCATAAATAGTAAATAGGAAACACATATCTTACCTTCTCTGTGAAGTTCTATTAGTATACTTATGAATCTGTAGTTTCGCCTCATCTTCGAATACTTCAGAGCAAGTAGAAATATATAATGGAGCAGAAACAGCCGAGACATGGTGGAAGACGTGTTTTGTTAGAGAGCCCCAAGATACAAATGTCTGTGCACAGAATGCACAGGCAAGTTCCAGCATCAACGGTGCTTTAAACAAGGATCTGAAACAGATAGTGCCAAGAATTTTAGTTCCATTATTACAAAAAATTGATTATAATTAATACATAACTATATCAACATAGCATAAATGTCACATGAAATATGACTAAACAATAAAAATTCTGAGATATTTATATAAATCAATATACCATTTTCTTCACAGCAACTCATAATACATATCTCTATTGTAACATGTGGCATCAGACAGACAGTAAGCACTGCAACTGTCTAGGGCATTTAAAAGAGAAGATTCTATGCAACAAAAATTTTATTTTACTTATGGCTTTACACCAATTGTCTTCGAAGTCATTAGAGGCGGTATGGGATTGGGCACAAGGAACTGTAAGGAATTGAGCCATGACCATTTGAAAGAAGCATCCCCACATTTTCCTGGAGTGATTTGGGGAAACCACAGAAAACCCAAATCTGTACGCCCGGACGGGGATTCGTACCGGCGTCCTCCCGAATATGAGGCCAGAGTGTTTTCCGCTAACACACTACACTTTGTATGCAACAAACAGAACCACTTGAAGCTAAAGGGAATAGATGAACCTCAACCAATATTGATTTCAAGTTACCAGATCGTCAGAATGCAAATAATCGAAAAAGTTGTTATTTTTTAGGACATCTTGAGAACATGTAATTTCTCAAGGGATTCCTGTTGCCACTTTGTAATAACCAAAAATGGCCATCACTAAGCTTCTCACCAGATAATACCCACTAGGCTCAATTTGATAACCAGTATCCTGGGATTGAGGACAAAAAAACAGCACACGGATACTCCAGACAACTCTGGAACTGCTAGGATTAACAGCCTTTGCCAGTGGACATTTGTTGTACTTGGAAAGGAATTTTTCAACAGAGTTGAGAACAGCAACATAGCATTTAGCCATCTCAGCGATGGTTGTAGTAGTGTTTAAGTTTGGTTCATCAGTGTAAAGACTGAATACAACAAATCAAAAGAAATCTAGTATACAGGTGTATAAGCTCTTGATTGCAGGAGCATTTAAATTTTGAAGCCAAATTGTACAAGACAACAGGAAGAGCAATGGATACCATAAATAAAAGTAATAGTGTTAATCAGAAAATACTGACTACCTCAATCCATGTATTGAGAACTGTGGGTTTGGCCTTGCATTCAGGAGGAAACAGATTTGAATCCCCAAGGAGACATATAATTTCAGTTTTCTATGATTTTTCAAACTAACTCCAGGAAAATGGCAGGATGGTTCCTTCTGTAACGCCATCACCCAATTCCTCCTCATTCCTTATCCCCAGACCTCTCCCACCACCAATGACGTCGACACTAATGAGGTGTGAGGCATCAAGCAAACAAAAAAACAAAAAATTGAAAGGAACCACAATATCCATATTTATAAATTATTATGTCTCCAGAATCTTTCTATACTGTAGGTCAAACTTAAATATTTTATCACAACTTTGATAGAATTTATCTGACGGGATATTTCATAGAATCACCATAATAAGTAGCTCCATTGTTCTGTAAGCTAATGATATCAATTCAAACACCAGAATAGGCTATTTGACAATATTAAAAAAATATTATAAATTGAACTCATTCTCATAGATTAATGCTTCAGGAAGCTAATTTTATCAATTTTGAAACAAGTGGATTATTTTTAGTAAAAAAGTGAAATAAAAATTATACTTTTCTTACCTCTGGTCATGTAACAGAAAACGCTCTAGGATTGGTGGTCGCTTGAGTGACGTCACGCGTCTGTAAACGCTGTGGCTAGGAATGGAGCGTTTCCTATTATCCAAGTTTTCAACTGCTTTTATTGCTTGTTGCTGGTCATTTCTTGATATTAATGAAATTTCATTTTGAATACAAAATCGAGAACATTATGTAAAAGCCTACAGCGGAAAAATAACGAAAATAGACGCCTTATTTGTGGGGCTGGCTTTAGAAAAAAACCTGACTTTTATTCTACTGAGCTTAAAAATGTAACAGCTTCTATTTGAGACTCATTTATATTTAAATTGAAAGTTAGAGATTGATTGTTTTGCGTTAGCAAACCATACGTCGAAAAATTCTGTACACGAAATTTGTGCAGTCATACTGAAAATAAAGAAAAGTTGTATGGGTGTTGCAAATATGCGCAAACAAATTAAGGTATTTCTTGTAGCTAATAAGCAGCTCTTTCAAATAAATATAGTGAGAGATCGGTATAATGAACTAAAACTCAACATGAAATTAGCTCAATAGGTTTTTTTTTTTTAATTAAAAATAATCTCGTTCTGTTTTAATGATACTATTGTATCATGGAAACATCATGCGTAAACTTACCTTGAAGCTCGCTAAAAGCAATAGCAACACACAAATCACTACTAACACGCAGAAATACAGCGTAATCATCGCCCAAACTCAATGGATTAGCGCGGCTGACTGAAGAGCTTGTTCGGTGGATCACAGGAAGCCCATTGTTCAAACTATTTTTTCTATTGTTAGGCATGAATTCGTTGAAAATAAACCTTTATTCCGAGTAGTATGGTTCATCTACTTTGAATATAAATAACTATTTTGCCTGCGTAGACAACTATCAAAACTGAATTTTGTCCCTCTACATTTAGAAAATATCACACTGTGCGGCGCCCTCCCGGATGCGAGGCCAGAGCGTTGACCGCTCACTCACCACGCTTGGAACAAATGGATGTTGTGGGCCATTTTTCTTAATTGCAGATTAAAGATTATGGAAAAATAATATTTTTTTGTCAATAAAACTGAATTTGTTTGTTTATTAATTTACCTACCTCATTTCACTTCATCTCACATGAAGAAACTGTGAAGTGTTCACTATTAACATAAAGAGAAGCAATTAAGAAGTAGTGTCAGGATAGCTGCATGATTGAAAAGTGGTAATGGAATTCAGAACGTCCTACGTTCGAAGAACCTTGGTTGGGATAATATTTTTTGTGTGAATTTTTTTCGGTGTTTGTTTGCTGTTTTTTGCACTACCATATTTTTATTCGAAGAATTCATAATAGTTGCTAAGCGTCATGCAAGTGTTTGAAACAAATTGCTACCAAACATGAAAAGTTTTTATTTTAAAACTTACCGGAGAGAGAATATCATGCAAAAAATACAGGTGCACGGCCGTGAACAATGGAATTTATTTTAGAAGTGACATCACATGTATAAAATTTCATCTTGCAATAGTTCCGGAACGCTTTGTGTTCTTTTAGTTGGAATTTTTACATGACAATATAACTGTAGGTTACCTTCCTGACATAACTGCGTCTATTAGGCGATATTTACTTTTAATGTGCAAGTCATTTTCTTTTTTCTTTTTTTAAAAACTTTTTTTTTTGTGTGCAAGTAACGTCCATTTTTCTTTTTGAAATCTTCTTTGGTTGTTTCAAATGGTTGTAATTCGCTTGTTATCAAAAAATTTGTGAAGCCTTCAGAAAAAAGAAAAGAAAAATTAAATTGATTTTTTCGGGAAAAAATTATTATGCAATGCAACCAACAGCAACTAGTATCCAAAGAAAATGACAAAGTAAAATCAACTGAAAATATTCCAAAGCGAGGATCGAACCTCAGGACCAACCATAATAATTCTCACCTTAAACAACGTATTACATTTACTCTACGAAATTGTGGTGTAAATGAGATTCACAGAAAATCGTAAGTGACTTTATTGCAAAATCAAATTGAAGTTGTTACATTTTTAAGCTCCACAGAATAAAACTCAGTGGTTGTTTCTATAGCTAGCCCCACAAACAAGGCGTCTACTTTCAATATTTTTTCACTGTAGGCTTTTCGATATTGTTTTTGATTTTATATTCAAAACGAACCTTCATTAATAACAAGAAATAACCAGCAACAAACAATAAAAAATATTTGAAAATTTGGGTAATAGGAAACGGTCTATTCGCAGCGGCAGCGTTTACAGACAGGTGACATCACGACTGCCGTTACACGCGCCAGGCGGCAAATGAGCGTTTTGGCGGGCTTTTAAATTCTTCAAATTTTAACTTTGAATTTTTCGCTAAATAATGCACTTCTGTCAAAAAATTTCTTCACTCGGTGAATAAGGTGTACCAATAAACAATTTAAAACCATTTTCAAGAAGTAGTCAAATACCCTATTGTCAAGGAGAGCTATTGACTACTTCATACATTAGATTATGTTCTAAATTAAAATCAATAAACAAATTATTTTTAAACGGAAATCATTATCTGTCTTGCAAAATTGTGTTTCAAACAATAAGTACAAGTCAAATTCATGAAAAGAAATACTGAAATAGATTATATTTTGGTTGGAACAGACACACGTTAAAGTGGTCCATGTTGTGTAGGGCATGCAGTTCCTCTCCTGTATGTTAGTGACTGTTGACTTGTGCAGGTGATTATGCATATGTTGAAGTCTGTTGGAGGTTGTCTGCTTATGTAATTTGATGAGTATGGGTGAGGTAGAGACTAAATGTGTTCAGTGTAAGTGTTTGTGGATGTATGTGGTTTGGTTAATGGGCATGGTTTGTGTTGATGACTTAGCCTATGTGTATATGACATTGTGATGCTAGAAGACTGAATGACGTGAAGAATATTTAACTATTAAATTCAGGATTTTAATTTCTTCGAAATTGTTGAGAGTGTTTCTAAATAGATGCAATATCTCAAATGTGTTAACTACTGAGAGATCAGGCTGTTATATGAAAAATAGAATGAGGACAAAACATAGGTGAATTCAATTATTAAATGGTCAATACTAGAAGAAGAGGATTCTAATGCAAATCTCAAGCTAACGCAAAACATTAAGCAACAAAGTGGTGGATGAAAATAGTTCGACAACTCCTCAGCATTTACATCCCCATGCAACCTGTGGTAACAAAATCAAGAATATGTGAAATTTGAATAAGTAACCATTTCAACGGCATTTATACCCTACACGAACATGGGATTGCACAATTGGGATTCATCAGTGTGGGATGTGAATCCACACTCCAACTAGGAAACAGTATTATACCACTATGCCAACCTGACCACTAGTTTAAAAAAAAAAAAAAATGAACTAAGTGTTTGTCTATGAGCACTCATGAAAAATACTAGTTTCTTTGGATATACTCCTTTTAAAAATTTATTTTTCCACATGCATTATCCATGCAAATTTTTTTATAATCTCCCATGGAGAGAAATATATATATATTGGCTTGGCCAAGTTAATAATATATATTATAAAGGAGACATTTCATGCCAACAGCTACCACCCTGATATAATCAGCAAGTTCATTGCAGCACATGACACTCAACTATCACCCTCTATCTCAGCACTGACAGAAGAGACCAGCAGACCAACTGACGGCCAGTGGTGGTGTCACACTACGTCCAGGTGGTGACAGGCAACAGTGGCTGCCTTCTACGTGTACGTCCATCACGTGTACAGGACATATAGGAAGATGCTGGATGTACTCGTCAAGGTAAATGATGAGAGAGTTAAATTATAGACACCGGGTGTATACTAAACACCCTGCAGGTGTGGGCAGGTGTATACAGCATTGAGACGAGATGAATAATCAAGGAATGACTTAATGAATATATCAAACATTTTAAAAATTATGAATTCAGCAAATCAGCTGCCACACTACATTCAGCTGGCACTTTATTCAGTCGCACCAGTGTTTCAGCTGAGGAAAGCAGACAGTGGCCCAGGCAGGTCAGAGAAGCGTTGGAAATAGAAAAAAGGCACAACAATGCAAACACAGATAGAGGGTTCCAGCTTAGACAAATGTGGTCGTGTGTGTTCAGGAAAATGAATGGATTAAAACCACCTGCGCTAAACAAGCAAGACGTCGCCTCTGACAGGTGGCAGACACGACAGCCAGACGACCGAAATGTCACATTTTAAAAAATCAGCACAAATCCTCCCTGGCCCTCCTAGAACTTGTTTCTGCAGGCCTTCCAACCTCAGCCAGCTACTAGTCCACAAACACAGTCTTCCTCATCCCATCAGACAGCCCCAAGGATCCTTCCCAAGTAATAGACCCGGCTGTAAGATGTGCGACATTCACCATTCCTCCACCACTTTCACCAACCCTATCACTGGAGAGAACTTCCCTATGATAGGACACACCGCCTGTGAAACCTCCGATGTAATATACCAGCTAACCTGCAAACGCTGCCTGGCTTCATACATAGGTTTGACTACCAATCTGTTAGCCATTAGAATCAATGGCCACCATCAGCCAGTTTTCACTCTGAATCCAAAATATCCAGCAGCTATACATGCCATCTCGCATGACACTAATAATTTCAATTCTTGTTTCATGGTCCGTGCTATCAGAGTCTTCCCAAAAAACAGCAGCTCATCTGTACTCAGAAGGTGGGAACTTGCCTACCAGTACAAACTAGGCACAAGGCAACCTCCTGTTCTCAACTTGAGATAATACCCAGTCAGTACTCTTCCTTCCCTCTACCCTCTACTTGCCTCCATGCCCACTGTCTACAGTATCACATACCAGAGGTGATGTTTAACCACATAGATTCTTTTATTATTATTATCTTTATATTTTTTCAATTTTATTTTGTTTACTTATTTACTTTTACTTTCTCAAATTTATGTTATGAACATTTGAATATATTTTTCCGCACTTTTTGTAACATTTTGCATTTTCAGGTACTAGCTCCAAATCACGGTCCCCCTCTCCCTGCCATCTGTTTGAATTTACCCCCACCATGTTCCTGACTAGCTGTCATTCTGTAATACGGTCTCCCACACCACCCTCCCTCCTTCATTTTCTCCTGTTGACAAGGAGTCATGTGTCAAAATATTCGTTGTTTTTCATGTGGTCATGCCATGATACTGTATCCTATTTTTTTGTAAATCAATTCACTAATTAGCTCCCATTATTTCCTGGTAACTATATATATATATACATACAGCTACTAAACTTAAGGATTACTTATGGCTTTACTTTATTTCCTTATGGCTTTAGGTGATTGGAGGCAAGGAACAGGAAGGAATCTGGCTACGGCCTTTTCAGAAGGAATCATCCCTGTATTCAGCTCGAGCAATTTACAGAATAAAAGGAAAATCCAAATCTGGATGCCCAAATGGAGATTCGAACTGGAGACCTCCCAAACGTGAGGCCAGAGCATCACATGGCTTTAGAGCTGGTTGAAATCGAGGTGATTAGAGGAAGAAAGGGACTGGTGGCAATGGACAGAAAGGAATTCAGACATACCATTTACCTGGCGTCAATTTGGGAAAACATTGAAAACCTAAATCCAGATGGCCTGAAGAGGATTCAAACCCATACCCTCCAAAATGTGAGGTCAGAGTGTTACTGCTCACACACCGTG
>JARYHS010008409.1:106444-123732 GCA_031002005.1 Vandiemenella viatica
ATAGAAGGGAAGCCAGATGGGAACGTGTACTGGTTAGTGTATCCTAAATCTGGTAGAAAATATGGGTTAAGAAACATAACAGTCTTGAAACTGTACAAGGTCAGGGGAGATAAGTGACCATAACGGGTTCTTGTAAAATCTGGTGATATTGTGTAACATTGACTGGTAAAGATACAGACTGAGAGAGACAGTGAGTGACAATTGTTATAAAAACAAGGCAGAATTGTGGAAAATGTATGTAAAAACAATGATTTGTGGAAACGGTTGGACTTTATAACAGGACAACCAAATTTTGTTAAAAAAATGTGCTTGTTTGTCATAAAGTGGGGGCATGTGTGAGATCCCACTCACAAAATCATTGTTATAAAAATTGTAAATAAAATAGGTTAAACAGACTTCACAGCATAAGTAATTTGTTTAGACGTTGGGGTAATTTTAAGTTTTGTAAATAATTTAATTGTTTGTGGTTGGTACAACTGGTTTTGTTGGTGGAGTGGGAGTGGAGTGGTTATGATGGCGAGGGAGGACTAAGAAAGAATGTATGGATAGGAGTGTGTTGGCAGTGTATTGTAGTAGCAAGTGGTTGAAATACAAAATAAAGTTTGGCAAATGAATGAGTATAATGATTGAATTATTTAACGATAATACCCGTTGCGCTAAAGTATACAACTTGCAAAGTGGTTTGTAGTAATAACATGCTAAGAGATATCGCTGACGCCAAAACCAACAGTAGGGCCATATGTTGCAAGTAGTGGGAAATCTACTTACTGCTGGTTTATATAAAAATTAGCAGTGGGACTTAGCTACCTCATTACACGTTGTGGACTGTTTAATATTACTCATTATGTACCTAGCTGGCAATAACAATCATCATCCAGATAAAAACTGTACTGAATCGGCTTCTGGTATACACAGTACATGAAGAATATGCTTCTTCCTGTCTCACAGGCACACCGGGGAACATTACTTCTACTTAGACCGTGAACTTTATTTTATCCCAAAAATAGTTTAAAACATATGAGTGAAGGAGTAATCCATATACGAGGGTGGTCTGAAAAGTTTCCAAACTCAACGTGAATATGGCAGTGCTAGTAAATAAAAGCTAGCGAATTTGGATGCGCAGGTGTGATGTAACAGTCGTTGAGTGAGTTGATGTGAGTATATTTGTGAAAATGGACAAAATCGAGTATCGAGCTGTCATTAAATATTTGTTTTTAAAAGCCAATACGCCTACGCAAATCAAAGATGAGTTGGATTCTGTGTATGGGGACCCTGCACCATCACTTACCACAGTGAAATTTTGGGCAGCTGAATTTAAACATGGCCGTAAGAGCTTGGGAGATGATGAACATTTGAGACGTCAAAAAACTGCAACTACCGACGAAAACATCGCCAAAGTTTACCAATTGGTGCTAGACAACCGCCGAGTTAAATGTGTTTGTCACATATTAAATCAACATTTAGGTATGATAAAGCTGTACGCGCATTGGGTGCCACGTTTGCCCACATTATACCAAAAACGTGTTCGAATGAGCATTTCCAACGCTCTGTTGGTGCAGTTTAAGTGCAATAAATCCAAATTTTGGCGCCGATTAATTACTGTAGATGAAACTTGAATACACCATCATAAGCCCGAAACAAAAATACAGTCCAAACAGTGGACTGCAAAGGGGGAACCGGCTCCAAATAAAGCAAAAACTGTTTTTCGGCTAGGAAAGTGGTGGTGACTGTTTTTTTGGGATAGTCATGGAGTTATTTTAATCGATTACCTTCAAAAATAAAAAACAATTGCAGGAGCAAACTACACATCATTACTTGACAAGCTGAAGAACTTGCGGAAAAATGGCCACATTTGTAGAAAAACAAAATATTTTTTCACCAAGATAATACACTGTCTCACACCTCAGCAGTTACCTTGGCAAAAATTCACGAATTACAGTTTGAACTGCTTGACCATCCACCTTACTCAACAGATCTAGCCCCAAGTGACTTCTTTTTGTTCCCTCATCTAAAAATTGCGCTGTGAGGACAGAGATTTTCATCAAATAAAGAGGCAATCATCTTCGTGAACAATTATTTTGCAGAGAAAAATGCCAAGTACTATTTGGACGGGTTATAGAGATGGGTGCATATCTGGGAGAAGTGTGTAGAGTTACAAGGAGACTTATGTTAAAAAATAAAATAAAAATTTCAGCAAAAATGTCTTGTATCTTTGTTAGGTCGGAAACTTTTCAGCACACCCTCATATATTAGGTACAACTACTTCAAGGTGGAATTATGGATGACTGACATTTGAAATTTTTTTATAATCTACGTACTTAGTAGCCACGACTGGAGATATTGGGCACACCATTGCTGCTTAGTCGGTTGACATCCTTCCTGTTGTGAAAGGAAAGGTCCATGTTGTTGACAATTTATGCAGAAAGTTAGGAATAACTAACATTTTACATGAACGGCTGTACCGTATGTCACATTTCGAATACAACTGCAACGTCAACACTATCTATCTAATTGTTTTCTTCCAGGAGTTGTTTCTAGATATTTTTTCCTAAACTGCAGCTTGTAACAACGTGAATATAGTACTGAGAGCAGACTTATAATGGAGATATTTCTGACAGCAGCTGTCGCCACACGACTTCCCCGCGTCCCTCTGTCCCCTCCACCACAGCGCTATCAGAGCAGCCACCAGTCAGGTCCATGCTGCTCAGGTAAGACCGTCCACACACAAAAACCAAAACAGCCGAGCACTCGAGAATATACTCGACAAGAGGGAGCATCTACAGACACCACACATTCTGCCAGCTGATATACCAGCATGTCATGATGATAACAATTCCATCAGTCAATGTTAAACCTTTCACCACAGCTAAAATTCATTACATAACAGCAAATTATTTTAAAATTAAGATTTTGGCAGGGGCTAGTCACAATTCAGAGTAACATGAATCTACAGGTGATCAGGTAACTATTTAGCAGGGGAAAAAAACCACCTTACCCGTCAGAAATAGCCTCCAATGAAGGATCAACCTGTTCAATTTCTTCTTGCACAATCTGAAAAAATAAAAACAAATGCATGATAGTATAAATATAAACTCAAAACTACTGCAGATAATTTGAAGGACAAAAACAACAAACACAAAATGTATATTTATATGCAAAGAAGAAAATAAAATGTATTATTCATATTCCATTACACGTAATACGTCTAGTTCTTGATGATACTAGTAATACAACAGGGAAATGCACGTTGCTAGTAGAATATAGACTGCCTCCCACTTAAAGCACCAATACCAACAATTACAATAACACTAACAAGGTAAAAGGTTTAAAACACTTAAGTTTTTTTAATGAATTTCTTTGGAGACAGTGAGCATTTGTCTTAGATAATAGAAACTTCCTTCATTAATCTCCAAATGATTAATTCTTCTAACTGCGGAAAAAAGTTGTTTTTATCACTAAATATGTTAGTAGAATATAAAAAATATCTGGGAAACAAACAACCTTCTAGAAGGCCTTTAACCCACAGCGGTGGTGTCCCGAAGTGAGTAATACGATGCGACTCTCGTATTTGGGTAGTCGGAGGAGCAAATAATAACTCTCGCCAACAAACAGCATCGTCCACACTCTCACTGGACAACCCCAGACCACTGCTCCACAAACTGCTGTCTGAACAGGACGGAGCAGGCAGAATAATAAAAACTTACCTCCAATTCTAATAATATATTAAGGATTGTTCAGACAGAAGGGATACAGTATTCACACTGTATATGGTTGTAAAAGGATAAAAGCCTTAACATCAAACTATACAAAATAGATTAATATTACAATGAAGATGCTAAAATCTGGTATCTGCAGGACTTGACTCTCCTAATGTCATCAACGAGGCGTTTCTTTAAGGACTTTTTAATGGTGGCCTTGTAGGTTTAAGTCTTAATGAACTTTGGCACATACTGACAACAATTGGTAAGGATGGTTAACAACACGCACATAGGTAACTAAATTATGTCCTTCTAAGTGAGTGGTTTTGAGAATTATTTTTCACATTTTACTGGACCTTGGATTAAAAAAGTTTTAGAAATACTGCCATAGTGTACAATCATCCTATACACCACAGCAATTCTCTCCATGCCCCCAGCCACAGTTTCATTATTAATAACGTATATGTCTAATCATCAGTACTAACAATGGCATGTCCCAGGAAACTCAACGAGTGTGTGGTGTCAGGATAAAGGTTCCCTGCTCTGAGGGAGACGCAGTGTAGGGCTACGGCACCGTCCACACGCCCCCACGCCGGGAACCTCTGGACACTGAGGTAAGTACGAGGCACGGCTTAATCAGCTGACCACAAACAACGACAACTTATTTAAAACACAGGTGAAGGCTAATCACTGCAGTGCTGCCACAATGAGTCCTGGATACCGTAAACCAGGGATCATCACACTCTTAACTCCTCGTACCACTATTACATTATCGGGTAAATTCTAGATCGTGGTATTGCTACCGCCACTTACAACCTCACAATGCAAACACTTCTGGATAGATAGTGTAGTATAACATCACTACGTCGCTGAATATGACGTAGCAGCATTTCTCTCAACAACTTATTTAAATCGATGAACGTACTACAACCATAACGAAATCTTTGTCCAGTTTTGAGAATTTCCTGATCACTTTGCAACTAGAGTCATTTACAGTATTGAAATATATGTTGACTAACTGGAAACAATAGGTAATTTCTGAAAACATAGGTCATGTCATTGCCAACAATGATGCTGTTAGAAAATAATGCAATTTGGATATCACAATACTGAATTACATGTATCGGTTTGATTCTTTAAAATAACAGCAAGAACACTGAAAATTGATATTCATTCAATGGATAAACTGGAAGATCTTATTACGTGTAATGTGTAAATTACTTAATGTAAGATCTAGAATTAAAATTCGTAGTGACATAAGGTATACCAATACATAACTACGTGGATGGACTATATTGTTACCAGTGCATAGTCGCGTGTGTTGCAAGTGCGAGACAGCCAGTCAGCCGCCATAACACACATCTCGGCACAAGCCTCGCATGATCAACTGGCAAACCCGAGACACCACTATCGCAATGATTATAAGCCTATTGGAACTAATGCAAAGCTCTGTATGCACTATAATATTATCTTCAAAAGACAGGACAAAAAAATATATAGGTGGAAGATCGTAAAACTCAAAGATTAAACCGTTGAGAAGTTTTTCTACCTGTGGCCAGGAGAAGGACACACTGGAATGATCTGGCTTAAGCTGTGTATATTCCTACCAGAGAGATTGCAAAAGAATTCTACACTAATAAAAAATGATTGGGTATTATCTTGATCGCGATACCGCTACAACCACTTACTGCCTGGCGATGAAACTACATCAACAGCAGTAATTTTAGTTATTATCAACATATTTTATTAAATTAGTAACAAATATGGAAATATAAGGGCTACCGAACATGTTATTGCAGATACCAAATTTTTATGATGTATCTATCGCTGTTACTATCGTTTAAATCTTAATGCAGCCTGGACCGTAGTGAAACATAATCATTGTGCACAATATTGCTGATTCCCAATTTCAAATCATATCTGTCCCTGTTAGTGTGGTCCAGGCTGCATTACAACCTAAACACAAACAGTTATTGACAAAAACTTTTTTTATAAATATTTTATTTCGTATGGTATCGCCATATAGAATTACGTGGATGAACTACATTGTAGATACCAGTATCAAATTTCTTCATAACTGCGATTGCAATTTCTGATTAATATTTAAGTTCATAGAGTCAATAAGAAAGTTAAGTACCAAAAGTTCAATATTTAATTTCTCCCCACCCGAGAACCCATTTCCTGTGCAGTCCCGCAACATTTGTTGCATCATGAAGGCTGAACACATCACACGTGGAAACACCGTGACGTCATAGCTGTCTCTGTACAACGCTATAGTCAGTGATGCATTAATTGACAGTAGCAGTATCGCGATCTAGATAATACCCAAATGATCATGTTTTACACATACCATACACAAGGATGCAAAATGATACCATCACAAACAATCAGCAAAATTGAAAAATTTGCTGCTGAAACAAAATATTTTTGAAATGGAACCCACGAACTTCAGACACTACAGTAATGAATAGCAATTAAGATATTCTTATTAATTGTGGAAGGTTATAAGCAATGTATGCTTACAGCTATCTCTATAATGCAAATTTTTTATTTTGAAAATTAATTCAGCCTCTGGCACCATTATCTGCATTTGAAAATTAAATCACTCATCTTGTAAGAGAAAATTTATAAATATTTATATCTTAATATACTAATATTGGTATTCAGTTATTAACCTACCTTCCTAACAACATAAGCATATTGGCGAGGAGTTTCATAGGATCACTACAACTGTATTATTTGGAGCAAACACAATTGATTATTTTAATACCGTAAGGCAGACACACACGTCACTGAGTAACACATATAATTTGTAGTTATACTTGTGCTGGCACTTGGTGTAAGCAGTAAGAGGACACTAACTGATAAGAAATCAATGATCAAATCAGATGGTCGAGAAAATATTTTCTTTTTACACTTTTCTTAAATGTAGACCACAGTCAATGCCAGTCTGTTTTTGTAGACAACGGACTTGCAACACACACAGAACTACACATCTAGCTTTAAGTAAAACAGGAAAATAACGATAAGACAACTACAGATTGAAGCCCTCAAGAGCATGTGTCATTCATAACACACAGCTAGTCAAACAAATTATAAAACAGCTTAACATATATCAGATTACAACTCATTCTAAGCAAATGGGATTTCTGCGAAGAATTTGAGAAGCGATAGAACAAAAATGTGAATGTGTTACTAAAGCTTTGTATTTGAATAGTAATGTAAACATTTCCTCGCGTATTAATTAATGATAAAAATAACGTTCTGTATCGGTTTAAAAACAATCAAATTCAACATTGTAAACTGTTTGGAATGTACATGACTTTGGCCAAGCAATTTACTTCTATGTTGCTGCTCATATACTTAAATACACTGCGAACATCACGTGATTCCAGTTATACAGGTTAATGAGTAGGATGAGCTTGCTCAAACACATCAAGCACACGGCCAACAGACTGTAAACACGAGGCTTATGGAAAGAGCGGCCATGTTGTTATGGCGGCAACAGCAATGCGTGAACTGTACGACTCGACACACACACACATAAGAAGATGAACCCACCTCTTGTTTAACAGGGACGGTGTGTGTCATCTCCATACCACCTGCTGCTGTTGTCTTGAGAGTAGTGAGCAGTATCACCTGATATTACAGACCAACACAACGCACAGCGCACTCAGCTGTTGATAACGGTTACAATACAAAGATACTCCGTAGTCGCAACCAAGCAATCCAGCCACAGTTACCAGTGATAATAGAAAAAGTAAGCTGAACAGAAAAATATTTGGTCTTTGGTAAGATTACTCTCTCAAATGTGTATCACTAAAAGGAAAAGTTGTTCAAATGGATGTGGCGTTTCATTTTCCTCAATTTCAAGTGATAAATTATGAATATGTATTGAGCTTATGGCTACTAAAGCAATCAATATTGAATTGAACTAGCAATGGAGCAATTGTTCCGTTAACATCTTCCACAGTCATCTAATTATTATTTTCTTAGTTTTTTATTATTATTTTTATGATTACCTTATATAGTTTCAGTGTTAAATTCTTTCCCCCGTCTACTTCTGAGATTTCTGAGTCTAAATTTTAAATTCCTTCTGTAATTCTTCCGTTGTTTAAACAAAATAACTGTATATCGTACAGAGGGGATAACTATTATGCAGATAAAGACAGTAACACACTACAACAGATATACACCCCTATTCTGATGGATATTAGAGGATTCAGTAAACCAAGAGCTAAAATTGAAGTGGGAAATAGTTACGATTATACAAAGGCACAAATCTCGAATTTAAAGAGATATTTCAGAGAAGGTTCAGCAAATGGAAGGAACGCAGAAGTACAGAAGAGTCAATATGGAAAGAGTTCAAGGAGATAATAAGAAAGGGGGAAGAAAGATTATTCCAAAACGAAAAATAAAGAGAAGTAGAGAACCTGTTTACTATAATAGGGAAATGAGGAGGTTAAAGAGGTTGGTACGAAGAGAACATAATAGAGTTAAGAGACAACAGGGTATTAGGGAATATTTTAAACAACTAAACAAGGATTTAATAACAGCAAAGAAAGTGGCTAAAGATGGGTTTATGAAGAGTATTGTCAGTGCAGGAGAACCATTGACTGATGCATATAGAAATTTCTAGTATTTTCAGTAACTGGTTTATTGAAAGCATTAGCGACAATGAATCAGAAACAGGAGGGTCAAATTTGGAGAATGAGCTCATTAACTAATTAGAAATGATGATTAGTACAAAATTTGAAATTCATCCTAAGGAAATCATGAAGGAAATAAGAAAGCTGAAGAAACATTTAGGGCCTATAATAATACTATAGATATCTTAACGATAGCCGGATGTAACATTGTACCTTATCTTGAAATTTCATTTAAATTGAGTCTGGATACTTGCTACTTACCACAGGATTGGAAAAGTGCAATAGTAGTACCGGTACAAAAAGGAGGGGTGAGAAATAGAGTTGAGAATTTCAGGCCAATCAGTTTGACATCTGTGGTAGGTAAATTAATTGAATGATTGATATGCAACCACAGCCTGGTTTTCAAGCAGGTAATATGGGTTCAGTCAAGGATATTCATGTGAATTTCAGTTGGTTGGATATACACAAGATATTTCTGATGAAATGGGACAAGGGAGGCCAAATTGATAGTGTAGCACTAGATCTTTCAAAGGCGTTTGAAGCCATAAAATGGTAGTAAATAAGGTAAAAACCATTGGAGCGGACGAGAAAGTAATTTGCTGGGTACAAGAATTCTTAAAAGATTGAAAACAGAAAGTTAGGGTTGGAAATGTGGTATGAAAAGAAATGGAAGTAAAAATGGGAGTGCCGCAGGGTAGCGTATTGGGACTATTGCTATTCATTATTCTGATGAATAATTGTGTTGATTGTTTACTATCAGAAGGAGGATAAACAGAGTAGGAAACGTTATTTCTAAATTGAAAAATAAAATGTCTTGCAGTATGGAAGGGATCCCAGACAAAGTCATTAACCATAGCTCAAGATACATTGTTTCCCACCTTACAGATTTCATTAATGATTCCTTTTGTGCTGGAATATTCCCAACAGAACAAAAGGATTCAACAGTAACACCAATTTACAAAAAGGATGAGAAATTTAACATAAAGAAATACAGACCTGTGTCTCTACTACCTGGCATTTCAAAAATAATTGAAACAGTATTGTATGAAAGGCTCACTGATTTTCTCACCAGAAACAAAATACTAAACAATTCGCAAAATGCGTTTAGGAAAAATAGGTCCACAGAAAAAGCCATTACAATTTTCTGAATACAGTTCTCAATGCAGTGGATAAGGGTGAAATAAACAGTGAGTTATTATTAGACCTGTCCAAGGCCTTTAACCTGATTAGATATAACCATTTAGGCTATTAATATAGTATTTGTGACAAAGCATATAATTGGCTTAAATCATTTATCTCTAACAGATACCACAGACTAAAGGAATGTCATGATGGTAAAGAATATTTCTCAGAGTATGAGAAATTTTACCACGGAGCACCAAAAGGCTCTGTAATATATTTACTAAATATATTACAATACAATACAATACATTCATCTTCCATTGATCCCAATATAAGAGACTGGCTTTGTGGGATGTGGAAAGTTGTCAATTTACAGATAAGTAGTTGCATAACAAAATAATAAGTACACCACTAGATGTACAGTCATAGCATACATGGTACATTAAACACTTCCATTACAAAATAATACATACACCAGAAGATGTACAGTAATAGCATATATGTTACATTAAAAAAATCCATAACAAAATAATACATACACCACAAGATGTACTGTCATCTCATCCATGGTACCGTAAACAATTGTGTAACAAAATAAATATATACACCAGAAGATGTAGTCATTGCATACATGGTAATTTAATTATGTAAACTATATTTACACAAGCTACTGGCAGTTATTTTTTAGATACCTTAGAAATAAATTCTTCGACAGAGTAGAAGGAGTTGTCAATTAAAAATTATTTCAATTTTTTCCTGAATTTATTCTTATCATCTACTAGACATTTAATATGTGTTGGGAGCATGTTGAAGATATGTATCCCTGAATATCGGACCCCTTTTTGAACAAATGACAATGACTTGTAAGTCTTGTGAAGATCATTTTTACTTCTAGTGCCATAATTGTCTATTTTACTATTTGTTTCAAACAAAGTATAATTTGTGACTACAAAGGACATTAATATGTATATATTCACAGACGCTAATGTTAAAATCCCTAAATTCTTGAATAGCTCTCTACATGAAGTTCTGTTGCTAACCCAATTCATAATTCTTTGTACACGCTTTTGGGCTCTGGACACTTTGTCTCTATGGATAGAATTGCCCCAGAATATTAATCCATATGACAATAAGGAGTGAAAATAAGCAAAATAAACTAGCTGCCTCATACGGAGATCACCTTACGCTGAAATTGTACGAATTGCAAACGTGGGTGCTCCCAATCGCTTTAGTAAGTCAGAAACATGTACTTTCCAACTTAAATTATGATCAATATACAAACCTAGAAATTTCACACTCTCTACCTCTTGAATGGACTGGCCTGCAAATTTTATGTCTATATCAGGTGTTAATCTGTGTGATGTACTGAATTGCATATACTGAGTTTTATCAAAGTTTAAAGACAAGCCATTAGCTGTAAACCATTTATTAATCAGTTCAAAGATATAATTTGAAATATATTCTGTAGATAAATCTGGAGTGTTTTTAATTCCTATGTTTGTGTCATCTGAAAATTGGACAAATTTTGAGTTTTTAGATGAAACATAGGGTAGATCATTTATATATATATTAAAAACAATAGTGGCCAAAATATAGAACCCTGAGGTACTCCACATCTGATTAATTTCCACTCAGTAAACAGTGGACCTCTTAAGGCAGCCTTAAAATTCTCCATTGACACTTTCTGTTTTCTATTTAGAAGGTAAGAACGAAGCCATTTATTAACAATGCCATCTATACCATAATACTTAAGTTTCTGTATCAGAATTTTATGATCTACACAGTCAAATGCTTTAGATAAGTCACAAAAAATTCCCACAGGAGTTAATTTATCATTTATACCCTCTAAAATATTGTCAGTGAATGCAAACATAGCTTGTTCTGTTGAATGACCCTTTTGAAAACCAAATTGTGATTTAGTTAGAATATTATCATTTTAAAGGTGTTCATAAACTCTATTGTACATTGCTTTCTCAAAAACTTTGGAGAAGGCTGTTAGTAATGAAATTGGTCAATAATTCGATACGGCTGCCTTATCTCCCTTTTTATAGGGTGGTTTAACTACAGCATACTTAAGCCTTTCTTTAAAAGTACCCTCAAGTAAAGACATATTAAACAAATAACTTAGTATATTACTTAATTCTGTGGAGCACAATTTATTTAATCTGCTGGAAATCCCATCATAACCACTTGAGTACTTGCTATTAAGGGATTTGATAATTTTTCTTATTTCTTCATGGAGTAGCTAATTTTATAGACTTAGAGTTAAATTTTTCTTGGAAGCCTGTTTTGATAAAATCCATACGGTGTGTCACTGAGCTATTAGCAGTCAATTTATCAGCAACAGATAAAATTTTTTTATTAAAATAATCAGCAATTGATAAATTAAATTCTACTGAATTTTCTTTGATAAAAATATTATTACTTGTTTGATTACTTTTTCCTGGTTTCTTTTTTACAATGTCCCATATTGTCTTAATCTTATTTTCAGAATCATGAATTTTATGTTTGTAGTACATACTTTTAGATTCTTTAATAACCTTTTTCAATATTTTGCAGTACTGTTTGTAATGTGTTTTAACAATAGCATTCTCACTGTTCCTAGAGGCAATATACAACTTCCTTTTATTCAATGCATGATGTTCTAATGCCAATAGTTATCCAAGGTTTTTGTTCTTTTCGAGAAGCACGACACGTTTTCAAGGGGAAGCAACTTTCAAAGTAATTTAATTACAATGCTACTAAAAATGTTGTATTTTTCATCCATACCTTGAGCACTGTAAAACTGTTCCCAGTTTGTGGTATTCAGGCACTTTCTAAAACAAGTAACTGACTCATAATTTATTACATGCTGACGTTTAAAGACATTACTCTTAGTGCTAGTTCCTATTGAAGTGTTGATGGTTGATAACTGGGCATCGTGATCCGAAAGGCCATTGATGGATGGCTTGATGGTATAAATGAATTTTGAGGTATCTAGGAAAATATTGTCTATAGCTGAGTGACTATTATTCATTATTCTAGTTGGAAAATTAACTACCTGAGTTAAATTGAATGAACTGACTAATGATTCTAACACGACTTTACAGGGTAAGTTATTTACAAAATCTACATTAAAATCACCACATACGACTATGTTGACTTCTTTTCTGCTTAAAAATGTTAATAAAAGTTCAAACTGGTTCATAAAAACAGAAAAGTTTCCCGATGGAGCTCTGTATACTGTTACTATTACGAATATTTTATTATTCAAACTTAGCTGTGTAGTACAGGCTTCAAAATGTTTGTCAACATAATACTTGCTAATACTTATATCCTCAAAACTATAACGATTTCTAACATAATTGACTACTCCTCCTTTCTCCAAGTTCGTTCTACAATAATGAGAAGCTAAATTAACGTCAGTTACATTTGACATACCTATTCCTGAACTTATGTGGTGTTCAGACAAGCATAAAACATCAATTCTATTGATATCATTTAATTCATTTATGTGGACTAGCAATTCATCCACTTTGTTTGCTAACCCTCTGATATTCTAATTTAATAAATTAATCCCTACACAATTTTTAATTTTGGTATCTGAAAACTCATTATTGTTTAAACTAATTCTTTTAAAACTCTCTGCCTAATACATGATCCTAATCTAAAAAAGGAGCTGCCCTAACAACATTAACAACAGGAATCTTTATCAGCAGATGAGGTATTGTTTTTGCAGACAACACTAATATTTTTATAAAGGGGCAGGAATAATGTTGACCTACAACACAAAAATACTGCAAGAACAAAAGATGTTGAAAAGTAGTTCCACGATTATTGCTTGATTGTAAATAATGAAAAGACAGTATGGGTTAATTTCACTCATATAATGAACAAAAATAACAGTATTAATTTGGTGAAGATAGAAGGTGCCTACATAAAACAAATACATGACCTAAAATTTTAAGGAATATGGTTGAATGAACATTTAAGGAGGGAAAAACATATTGAGTCACTGAATGAGAAGTTAAGCAAATATTGTTACATTTAAAAATGCTTAAAGAGTGCTGCTCTTTTAAAAATGTTGTGTGCCTACTACTCATATATGCATAGCTTATTAAGATATGGTATAATTATTTTGGGGAAATTCAACACAAGCCAACCAGGCATTCACACTGCAAAAGCTATAAGAATCATGAAAAGTATGAAACATAGAGAATCCTGCAAGGAAATTTTTAAAGGGATAAAAAATATTTACTATACCATCTATATATTTATTTGAGTGTATCTGCTTCCTGAAATCACATCAGGAATATGCAGTGCTAAATAGGGAAACACGTAAATATAAAACAAGAAATAGGGACAATTTTCATATAGAATGACACATGAAAGCTCTATACGAAAATAGTGTACACTACCAACCTAATGTTCTGTACAACTCTCTTCGTGAAGACATAAAACGAATATGTAATTTAAATAATTTTAAATATAAACTGAATTTTATTAAATTAGTTAATAGCTTCTATAGTGTCCATGAAAATATGAACCATCGAGAAATGAACAAACAAGATTGAATTATTTTGTATTGTAACTTGTAAAACATCAAAATATTTATTTTACTTCAGTTAACAGATATATTTCATATATTGCTTGTATTGACTGTAGCAATTTTAATTATGATAATTATAATAATGATATATAATATTGTATTGTGTGAAAAACTTATATTGTTATACATATTGTAATTACTCATGACTTGTGCCATGTCATAAATTATGACTTCATGGATCAAATAAAATTCTATTCTATTCTATTCTAAAGAGGTTGGTAAGAAGACAACATAACAGGGTTAAGAAACAGCAGGGTAATAGAGAATATTTAAAACAACTAAACAAGGGCATAATAATAGCTAAGAAGGTGGCTAAAGTTGGGTTTATGAAGAGAATTGTCAGTGTGGGGGGACCATTGACTGAGGCTTCTAGAAATTTCTATGGCTATGTTAGAAAACATGAGGGGATGGGAGGATGTTGAGACGCTTATAGATAAGGATGGATAAGAAGTTATGAAGAATTTGAAAAAGGCAGAGATTTTATGTAACTGATTTAGTGAGAGCATTAGGGTCAATTAATTAGAAACGGGAGGGTCTTACTCGGAAAACGAGCTTAACACCATATTTAGAAATGAACAGATCAAAAAATTTGAAATTCATCCTGAGGATATCATGAAGAATCTAAAAAAGCCTAAAGAGGCAGGTCTGGATGATATCACTCAAAGATATTCCTTAATGATAGTAGGGTGGGACATTGTGCCTTATCTGGAAACATTATTTAACACATTCAGTGCTGAGGACGTCTTCGGCCGTCCGCTAGGTAGCTTCCCAGTGACGGTGGACGTCTTGAGTCATCCTTTCCCTATGGGATTGTATAGAAGGTTGGTGATTCCAGTACCTGGCCTACGAGCTCGCCTTTCTCTCAGCCGTTCATTAAAGTCTTACCTTTTACCGAGTGAAGACCGTTTCAAATCGGGCAACTGGTGATTTTTAATAATTTTTCAAACTTGGTGTTTTTTTCAGGTGCAAAATATTATTCTATTCATTAATCTCTCCCTCTACTTGATAAATAGAATAATTTTAAGATAAGTCTTTTGATCGAGAAATTAAAATTAATTTTATATTTTTTTCATTTTATTTACATCCTATTATATCAATTTATATTTCCCAAGACTTAATAATTGAATTTTTTGTGACGAAACTACATTTGAATATATATAAATAATTATTATTTATGTAATTCTATATGATTCACACGTTTTTTATTTAATAAACTTAATTTACACGATAATTACCGATTTATTTTTTTCCCTAAACTCTTATTTATTATATTTTATTTTATATTAAAAGTAAAATAAACAGCATAAAAGGGCAGGAAATTAAATTCATCTGCCGTCTCGGGTAAGATGGTCAACAGCGTGACGGCGGGCGTCTGGAGACGTCCGCGTTATGCGGGTTTGCATTCACAGTTAGTCACTGAGAGGACTCTTCATATTGCCGGTAGCGTGCAATGTGTTAAATTGAGTCTGGATATTTGCTGCTTACCACAGGACTGGAAAAGTGTGATAGTGGTGTCGGTACATAAAGGAGTGATGAGAAAATAATAGTCCAATAAGCTTGACATTCAGTGATAGGTGAATTAATGGAGAGATTGATATGCAACCACATCAGAAATATATTTGAGGAGAGTAAGTGGTTTTCAAGTACGCAACATCGCTTTAGGAAAAGATATTCATGTGGGTATCAGTTGGTGGGATATATACAAGATATTTCTGATGAAATGGGACAAGGGAGACCAAATTGATAGAGCGGCGCTAGATCTTTAAAAGGCTTTTGACAGAGTGAGCCATAAAATGGTATTAAATAAGATAAAAACTATTGGAGTGGATGAGAAAGTAATTTACGGGAAGAAGAATTTATAAAAGTAGAAAACAGAAAATTTAGGGTAGGAAATGCAGTACCATATCAAAAGAAGTAGAAGTAAAAATATGGGAGTGTCACAGGATAATGTATTGGGACCATTGCTATTAATTATACTAATGAATAATTGTATTGATTGTTTACTATCAGAAATTATATTGTTTGCGGATGAAATAATGCTTTACAAAAGGATCAAAACGGTAAAAAAAACTGTAAACAGCTGCAGGGTGATCTGGCTTGGATATCTAGTTGGGTTGGTAAACATGGAATGACGATAAATGCAAAGAAGAGTCAGCTGATTATATACACAAATAAAAAACTAAAGGTTTATTACGACTATAAGGCGATGAAAGAATTTCTTGTTGAAGAGTTGATGCACCACCCTGGAAACAAAATTGAAAAGCAGAAACATTTATGACCTATATCAGCAAAAACATACACAAAAGTCGAATATTTTTTTAAAAAATATTCAAGAACTGTTAAACAAAAACACAAAAAGGATGGACAACTCATTATAGAAAAAATCGTCCAACATGTCAATAAATTCAACAACACAAGAATACAGATGAATGACGGTCAAGTTCAACACAGTGGTCAGGCACACAGAAAATACAAGATACAATAAATATTGAAGGAGACTAGAATAAAATAATCACTCTACAATTCCTAAAATATTCAGCTAAAATTTATTTCTTACCTCATATCGATTTAATATAAGTCCTTGTCCCGCTGTAAATTTTGTAATACGCCTAGGTTAATTCTAGTTCACCATTCCATTATTTATCTTAGTTTCTTTGAGTGCAGTTTCACCATTGCAGTTAAACAGTTTTTATTGAACTAATATTTTTTAATTTAACCCGCCAGGGTGGTTCAGTGCGCTGAGGCGCCACACACTGGACTGGGCTCGAACCCAGGTCCTCGCGTAGTGTGGGGGCGGATGCCGCCACGATCCCCAAATCCCCACCTCATACAGCAAATTCACTCACCACTCGCTGCGCATGAGACAGATGGCAGCACTCACTTCCCTTAGTGCTCAGTGCAACCTGGCAGTGTGTATAAAATACTTGGCGGCAGCAAGTACATGCGGGCGTAGAGCCGTAGTTCCAAAATTTTACTCAGACGACGATGGAAGCTACGTGACGTCCAGAGCTAGGAGTGAGGACCACCAACCTCCCACAGGAGAAGGCGTCTTAGGAGTAAGAAGGACGAAGAAGGGCAGCACGTCGTGAAGAGGGAGGAGTGCTTTCCTGACCTATGCACTCCCTTGCGCCTGGTATGGAGTGCCTTCCTGAACTATGCACTCCCTTGCGCCTGGTATGGAGTGCCTTCCTGACCTATGCACTCCCTTGCGCCTGGTATGGAGTGCCTTCT
>JARYHS010008409.1:124732-150449 GCA_031002005.1 Vandiemenella viatica
CCATACCAGGCGCAAGGGAGTGAATAGGTCAGGAAGGCACTCCATACCAGGCGCAAGGGAGTGCATAGGTCAGGAAGGCACTCCATACCAGGCGCAAGGGAGTGCATAGGTCAGGAAGGCACTCCATACCAGGCGCAAGGGAGTGCATAGGTCAGGAAGGCACTCCATACCAGGCGCAAGGGAGTGCATAGGTCAGGAAGGCACTCCATACCAGGCGCAAGGGAGTGCATAGGTCAGGAAGGCACTCCATACCAGGCGCAAGGGAGTGCATAGGTCAGGAAAGCACTCCTCCCTCTTCACGACGTGCTGCCCTTCTTCGTTCTTCTTACTCCTAAGACTCCGTCTCCCATTTTTTTTTTTTTTTTTTTTTTTTTTTCCGCTGCCTTTTGGTTTGTTGTGAAGTCCCGCTATATATTAAATAGCATAACTTCCTTTTCAAGTTCGGTGGGTTTTGTGATGCTCAATTTTGTTTTTTCGCTTAAGGGGAAAACCAGGCTTTGAACTTCGATGAAGTTCTTATTTGGAACCCCTTCTATTCTTTAAATAGTTGGTTGCGTTGCCTCCATTATTATACTAAGTGGTACTCTGTATTTATGCCATCGTTTAGGTGCGTAAGTTCCTACATTTTTGTACCGATCTTTTAAGTTTCTAATTGTTCCGATTCTCTTAATTAGTTGTTCTGTTTTGTTGACTATTGCACTTTTTATGGGCAAAATGGATGTGGCTTCATGTAGTTCTGTGATTCTGGTGCTGTAGGGAGCATTAAGTATTGCTCGTAGAAATTTGTTTTTCAGTCGTTGGATATGTAAAACATTGGTGTTAGATGCCATGCCCCATACTTCGCATCCATATAGTAGAGTTGGAATGACAATGGATTTGTAAATTCTCAGTTTGGTTGCCTGCGTCATTTCGGTGCTTTTCATGATTGGGTACAGGTTTAAGAAGATTGCTAGTCCTTTTCTCTTTTGATCTAAGATGTGTTGTCGGAATGAAAGCTTATTGTCAAGTATTATCCCGAGATACTTATATGTACCGTTCCATTTGATGGGTTTGTCCATGAAGGTAAGGTTTTGTTGTAGTATCGACCTCTTTTTTGTAAAGTACATGGCTGCGCACTTCTCAGCATTTATTTTTATTTTATTGCGTCTGCTCCATGTGGCGATGTCGTCTAATGCCTTCTGTAGCCTTCTTATATTTAGGTCGTGCTTATTGCCGTTGGTGTACAGCATGGTGTCGTCGGCATACTGACCGAGTTGAACATGTTCACCAGAAGGCATGTCGTTGACGTATATATTATACAAAGTAGGTGACAAAACAGCTCCTTGAGGGACACCTGTTTCTATGTTGTATATTGCAGAGCGTTGTCCGTCTACGGAGACATAAATTCTGCGTCCTGTTAAGTAGTTACCAATCAGCTTTACCAGGCTATGCTGTAACGTTGTTTGAGTTCGCAGTTTGACGATTAGGTTCGGAATCCATACTTTATGGAACGCTTTTTCAACGTCAAGAAAGACAGCAGCCGTTTGATTTGCTCATGTCGAATCCGTGCGTGATATTTTCTACGATCCGTAGCAGCTGACATGTTGTGGATGCTTTGGGTTGAAATCCATATTGTTCTGGTCGGATAATTTTGTCTCTTTCAAGGGTTTTGTTCATCCTCGTGAGTATAAGTTTTTCAAATATTTTCGATACGGAAGATAGGAGGCTGATGGGTCTGTAGTTACCTGGTAGTGTTGGATTTTCCCCTTTTTCGGAATTGCGATCACTTTGGCCAGTTTCAACCGTTCAGGAAAGTAACCGTTTAACAGGCATGCATTAAAAATCCTGGTCATTAGTACTATTGCTTTTGTGGGTAAATTTTTTAGGTGTAGGTTGTTGATGTTGTCGGGCCCTGGGGATTTGTAGGCGTTCAGTTTTTGTATTGCTTTCTTTACTTCTCGAGGGGTTATCAGATTTGGGCATTCTTCTACTGGTGTTTCCATTATTTCTCTGGCGGCTTCTTCTATTATCGCAGTTTCTTCGATTTCTTGGATGGTTTGTTCCGTGGCTGGTAGTGAATAGTGGGTGGCAAAGTTTTCTGCAAGTACTTCGGCTCTGGCCATAGGGGAGACGCATGGTCCATCTGGTCCAGTTATAGAATGTTTTGGTTGTTTGGGTTGTCTAATAGCTCGGATTAATTTCCAGGCATCTCTATTCTTTAACGTAAGGGTTGCCATGCGATCCTCCCATTGTTCAGTCCTCCTCTCTTTTAGTCTATTAGTCAGCTGTCGTGAGAGTCGTTGGTATTCCCTCCGGTCTCTAGGATCCCTGTAGCGTTGCCACTGTTTTCTGTGATGATTCTTTAGTTGGCGAATGTCTTCGAGGATAGGTGGCAGTCCGTCGTAATTTGAGTTATAGGTGTAAGTTTGTATTGACGCTTTCTTCGCGAATTGTGAGATTACTTCCTCGAGATGTTTCACTGCCGTATCAATTCGTTCCGGGGACGCGACGTTATGGGCTGTTCTGATATGGTTGTGGACTAGTCTTGTGTAGTGAGCCCAATTGATTTGTTGTTCCTGTTTAGGTTTTTCACCATCGCCCAGCCAGTTTCCGAGCTTCGGCACAACGGGATTATGGTCTGACGTCAAATCTTGAATTGTTTCGATGGTAAGACGATGGCTGATGTTTTTTGTAATTGTTATATCCAGAATGTCTGGTTGATATCTTGGATTGGGAGGAATATGCGTAGGTTGCGACGGCGCCAAGATAGATATGTTGCGTAGGTCAGCTAGTTCAAGTAGTTGTTCTCCACGCCTGTTGCATCTTATAGAGTTCCAAGCTTGGTGTTTAGCATTTAGATCTCCTCCTATGAGGATTCTGGAGCCTGTAGAAAGCAATGTGTCAAGATCTTGATCTATGAGCATTCTGTTTGGAGCAAGGTAAGCTGCGAAGACGTTGACTTTGCCCCCTTTTGCAAATATGGATACTCCTGTTGCCTCTATTTCAATTAGTGGAAGGTTTTGGATTGGTTGATGCGTGAAGTTATTTTTAATAAAGATGGCTGTTCCTCCACCTCGAGCACCCACTCTGTCATTTCTGTAGATGCGCATTCCAGGCATTTTTATCCTGTTACTCTGTCGTAGATGCGTTTCGGTAATCAGAAAAATGGTTATGCTGTGTCGCTTTTGGAAGTTGATTAACTCGTTTATTTTACTTTTTAGCCCGTTTGCGTTCCATATGACTACTTTTGTCTGATGTTCTACATTGCTGAGTAGATCCATTTTTATTCCAGAAAGGACAGAACGCATTCAGCAAATATAAGTAGTTTCTCAGTGGTTCCTCTTGCTGTCTTCATTTTTTGTGCCATCCGTTTCAACTTGTATATAAACCTGTGAAAGCATTCTGTTAGCCCTTCGTTGTCCGGGTTGTTTCCTTCTCTGTTTGAGTTTTCATTGTCCATTTGATGCATGTTCCGTCCTGCAGCTGCATCAGCGTATGATTTCCAGTTAAAGCGTCGTTGCGAGTCCTGTGGTCCTTCTGCTTCTTGGTGCCGGTATCTGTTACCCACCGGTGGTTGCGCTTGCCACTGGTTGCTTGTACTAGCTGGAGGCTGTTGTCTGTTGTATTTTTCTTGTTCATTGTTTCTTTGACTTCTTGGTTTTGGAGGTCGTAGGGCATTTTGGTATATGCTGCACCCTTTCCATGATGCAGCATGGTTGCCACCGTAGTTTGCGCAGGTGGCCCTTTGGTTATCTGGAAGTGTGCACTGGTTTGTGGGGTGCATGTTAGCGCATTTCACACATCGATAAGCCAATTGACAGTATCGTACAGTGTGTCCGATACGCTGACACCTTTGGCACTGTGGAGGTCCAAGTCTGTTGCGATATCATTCTACTTGTATCTTTGTATAAATTAGTGATTTTTGGTCATAAATTTTTTCAGATGAAATTCCAGGTTTCAGCGATACGAGGAAAGTTGGCAAGGGGATTAGTTCCCTGCTGCTAGTATCTCTTTTCTTGAACTGATGCACTGAGATAATGTTGTACCTAGTACGATTAGTTCTTCTTTTACTTCTTCTGCCGTAACTGTAGATGGTAAACCTTTTATCACAACCTGTAGTAGTTTCTTTTCAGGAATCTGGTACGTGAAATACACAATTTTGTTTTCTTTGAAAAATTTTACGAGGATATGGTAATCATGTAGGTTTTCCACGTGAAATTTCAGCGTTTCTCCTCGGTAGATGACTTTCAAATTTCCTTGGAGATGCTTTTTAATTGTGACATTCATTGCACGAAAGTTTTCTGTGTGCATGATCACAACTGGTGGTAGAATGTTATCAGCAGACTTAGCTGTTCCTGTTGGTTGAGTAGGTACGTCATCCATTTGAACATCAGCCTGGCTTTCACATGGTTCCGTACTCAGTGGCTCAAATCTGTTGCTTAGCAGCAACGGTTTTTGTAGGTTTTCAGTCTTCTCTAGTTTTCTTTTCTTGGTGCTGTCTTTTCTGTTACTTTTAACTGTTAGGAATGGCGGCTCTTCTTCTTCTCCATAGTCTAGTTGCCAACGGTTGTCATCCATTTCGCGGTCTGAGCAGGATTCATCCACGTCCATACCGCTACGCCCTTTTCCACTCTGCATCATTTACGTTACGCCGGGTCGTCGCCGTTGATGTCAGTGAGGCATACAAGTGGAACCCTTGTTGTCACCGTTAGGTATTCACGGGTTCCAAAGTAATGCCAAGTCGTCAACAAGTCACTAAGCACTAGTCCTAAACAATAAATCAAAGCAATGTCCAATATAACCACGCTTCGTCGTCACCAACGTACAGCACAATAACACTCGATAACACTCCGATCACTTCCTTCTTCCTCGTCCTATGATGTGTGCCGTCTCCTATGGGAGGTTGGTGGTCCTCACTCCTAGCTCTGGACGTGACGTAGCAGCGTGGAAAGCCTCTCCTGAAGCGCTGTTCTACCGTCTCCGAATGTCCTTCAGCTTCCATCGTCGTCAGAGTCTAATTTGGAACTACCGCACTACGCCCGCATGTCCTTGCTGCCGCCAAGTATTTTATATGCACTGCCAGGTCGCACTGAGCACTGAGTGGGCAGTGAAGTGCTGCCATCTGTCTCATGCGCAGCGAGTGGTGAGTGAATTTTCTGTATGAGGTGGGGATTTGGGGATCCTGGCGGCATCCGTCCCCACACTACGCGAGGAGCTGGGTTCGAGCCCAGTCCAGTGTACGGCGCCTCAGCGCACTGAACCACACTGGCGGGTTGAATTAAAAAATATTAGTTCAATAAAAACTGTTTAACTGCAATGGTGCATAAGGGGTGAAACTGCACACAAAGAAACTAAGATAAATAATGGTGAACTAGAACTATCCTAGGCGTATTACAAAATTTCCAGTAGGACAAATACTCGAATTCAATCAATCTGTAGTAAGAAATAAATATTAGCTGAATATTTTAGCAAACATAGAGTGGTTATTTTATTCTAGTCTCCTTCAATGTTTATTGTATCTTGTATTTTCTGTGTGCCTGACCATTGTGCTGAACTAGACCGTCATTCATATGTATTCTTGTGTTGTTGAATTTATTGACATGTTTGACGATTTTTTCTATAATGAATTGTCCATACTTCTTGTGTTTTTGTTTAATAGTTCTTGAATATTTAAAAAAAAAATGACTTTTGTGTATGTTTTTGCTGATATAGGTCATAAATGTTTCTGCTTTTCAATTTTGTTTCCAGGGTGGTGCATCAACTCTTCAACAAGAAATTCTTTCATCACCTAATAGTCGTAATAAACCTTTAGTTTTTTATTTGTGTATATAATCAGCTGACTCTTCTTTGCATTTATCGTCATTCCATGTTTACCAACCCAACTTGATATCCAAGTCAGATCACCCTGCAGCTGTTTACAGTGTTTTTTTTTTACCGTTTTGATCCTTTTATAAAGCATTATTTCATCCGCAAACAATCTAATTTCTGATAGTAAACAATAAATACAATTATTCATTAGTATAATTAATAGCAATGGTCCCAATACATTTTCCTGTGACACTCCCATATTTTTACTTCTACTTCTACTTCTTTTGATATGGTACTGCATTTCCTACCCTAAATTTTCTGTTTTCTGCTTTTTTAAATTCTTCTTCCCCGTAAATTACTTTCTCATCCACTCCAATAGTTTTTATCTTATTTAATACCATTTTATGGCTCACTCTGTCAAAAGCCTTTTAAAGATCTAGCGCCGCTCTATCAATTTGGTCTCCCTTGTCCCATTTCATCAGAAATATCTTGTATATATCCCACCAACTGATAACCACCTGAATATCTTTTCCTAAAGCGATGTTGCATACTTGAAAACCACTTACTCTCCTCAAATATATTTCTGATGTGGTTGCATATCAATCTCTCCATTAATTCACCTATCACTGATGTCAAGCTTATTGGACTATTATTTTCTCATCACTCCTTTATATACCGACACCACTATCGCACTTTTCCAGTCCTGTGGTAAGCAGCAAATATCCATACTCAATTTAACACATTGAACGCTACCGGTAATATGAAAAGTCCTCTCAGTGACTAACTCTGAATGCAAACTCGCATAACGCGGATGTCTCCAGACGCCCGCCGTCACGCTGTTGACCATCTCAACCGAGACGGCAGATGAATTTAATTTCCTGTCCTTTTATGCTGTTTATTTTACTTTTAATATAAAATAAAATATAATAAATAAGAGTTTAGGGAAAAAAATAAATCGGTAATTATCGTGTAAATTAAGTTTATTAAATAAAAAACGTGTGAATCATATAGAATTACATAAATAATAATTATTTATATATATAAATGTAGTTTCGTCACAACACCAATATTATTTAATTATTTAGTCTTGGGAAATATAAATTGATAAATAGTGCCTAAATAAAATGAAAAAATATAAAATTAATTTTAATTTCCTCGATGAAAAGACTTACCTTAAAATTCTTCTATTTATCAAGTAGATGGGAGAGATTAATGAATAGAATAATATTTTGCACCTGAAAAAAACACCAAGTTTGAAAAAATTATTAAAAATCACCAGTTGCCCGATTGAAAACAGTCTTCACTTGGTAAAAGGTAAGACTTTAATGGATGGTTGAGAGAAAGGGCGAGCTCGTAGGCCAAGTACTGGAATCACCAACCCTCTATACAATCCCATAGGGAAAGGATGACTCAAGCCGTCCACCGTCACTGGGAAGCTACCTAGCGGACGGCCGAAGACGTCCTCAGCACTGATCGTGTTAAATAATGTTTCCAGATAAGGCAAAATGTCCCACCCTACTATCCTTAAGGAATATCTTTGAGTAATATCATCCAGACCTGCCTCTTTAGGCTTTTTTAGATTCTTCATGATATCCTCAGGATGAATTTCAAATTTTTTGATCTGTTCATTTCTAAATATGGTGTTAAGCTCGTTTTCCGAGTAAGACCCTCCCGTTTCTAATTAATTGACCCTAATGCTCTCACTAAATCAGTTACATAAAATCTCTGCCTTTTTCAAATTCTTCATAACTTCTTATCCATCCTTATCTATAAGCGTCTCAATACCCTCCCATCCCCTCTGTTTTCTAACATAGCCATAGAAATTTCTAGAAGCCTCAGTCAAAGGTCCCCCTACACTGACAATACTCTTCATAAACCCACCTTCTTAGCTATTATTATGCCCTTGTTTAGTTGTTTTAACTTCTTATTCAGTGTTGCCTTCCTTAAATGTTTATTCAATCATATTCCTTAAAATTTTAGGTCATGTATTTGTTTTATATAGGCACCTTCTATCTTCCCCAAATTAATACTGTTATTTTTGTTCATTATATGAGTGAAATTAATCCATACTGTCTTTTCATTATTTACAACCAAGCAATAATCGTGGAACCACTTTTCACTTCTTTTGTTCTTGCAGTATTTTTGTGTTGTAGGTCAACATCATCCTGCCCCTTTATAAAAATATTAGTGTTGTCTGCAAAAACAATACTGATAAAGATTCCTGTTGTTAGGGCAGCTCCTTTTTTAGATTAGGATCATGTATTAGGCAGAGAGTTTTAAAAGAATTAGTTTAAACAATAATAAGTTTTCAGATACCAAAATTAAAAATTGTGGAGGGATTAATTTATTACATGAGAATATCAGAGGGTTAGCAAACAAAGTGGATGAATTGCTAGTCCACATAAATGAATTAAATGATATCAATAGAATTGTTTTTTTATGCTTGTCTGAACACTACATAACTTCGGGAATAGGTATGTCAAATGTAACTGACGTTAATTTAGCTTCTCATTATTGTAGAACGAACTTGGAGAAAGGAGGAGTAGTCACTTATGTTAGAAATGGTTATAGTTTTGAGGATATAAGTATTAGCAAGTATTATGTTGACAAACATTTTGAAGCCTGTGCCACACAGCGAAGTTTGAATAATGAAAAATTCGTAATAGTAACAGTATACAGAGCACCATCGGGAAACTTTTCTTTTTTTATGAACCAATTTGAACTGTTATTAACATTTTTAAGCAGAAAATAAGTCAACATAGTCGTATGTTGTGATTTTAATGTAGATTTTGTAAATAACTTACCCTGTATAGTCGTGTTAGAATCATTATTCAGTTCATTCAATTTAACTCAGGTAGTTAATTTTCCAACTGGAATAATGAATAATACTCAGTCAGCTATAGACAATGTTTTCCTAGATACCTCAAAATTCATTTATACCATCAAGCCATCCATCAATAGCCTTTCGGATCACGATGCCCAGTTATCAACCATCAACACTTCAATAGGAACTAGCACTAAGATTAATGTCTTTAAACTTCAGCGTGTAATAAATGATGAGTCAGTTACTTGTTTTAGAAAGTGCCTGAATACCACAAACTGGGAACAGTTTTACAGTGCTCAAGGTATGGATGAAAAATACAACATTTTAAGTAGCATTGCATTAAATTACTTTAAATTACTTTGAAAGTTGCTTCCCCTTGAAAAAGTGTCGTGCTTCTTGAAAAGAACAAAAACCTTGGATAACTATTGGCATTAGAACATCATGCATTAATAAAAGGAAGTTGTATATTGCCTGTAGGAACAGCCAGAATACTATTGTTAAAACACATTACAAACAATACTGCAAAATATTGAAAAAGGTTATTAAAGAATCTAAAAGTATGTACTGCAAACATAAAATTCATGATTCTGAAAATAAGATTAAGACAATATGGGACATTGTAAAAAAGAAAACAGGAAAAAGTAATCAAACAAGTAATAATATTTTTGTCAAAGAAAATTCAGTACAATCTAATTTATCAATTGCTGATTATTTTAATAAATATTTTTTATCTGTTGCTGATAAATTGACTGCTAATAGCTCAGTGACACACCATATGGATTTTATCAAAACAGGCTTCCAAGAAAAATTTAACTCTAAGTCTATAAAATTAGCTACTCCAGAAGAAATAAGAAAAATTATCAAATCCCTTAATAGCAAGTACTCAAGTGGTTATGATGGGATTTCCAGCAGATTAATTAAATTGTGCTCCACAGAATTAAGTAATATACTAAGTTATCTATTTAATATATCTTTACTTGAGGGCACTTTTAAAGAAAGGCTTAAGTATGCTGTAGTTAAACCACCCTATAAAAAGGGAGATAAGGCAGCCGTATCGAATTATTGACCAATTTCATTACTAACAGCCTTCTCCAAGGTTTTTGAGAAAGCAATGTACAATAGAGTTTATGAACACCTTGAAAATGATAATATTCTAACTAAATCACAATTTGGTTTTCAACAGGGCCATTCAACAGAACAAGCTATATTTGCATTCACTGACAATATTTTAGAGGGAATAAATGATAAATTAATTCCTATGGGAATTTTTTGTGACTTATCTATAGCATTTGACTGTGCAGATCATAAAATTATGATACAGAAACTTAAGTATTATGGTATAGATGGCATTGTTAATAAATGGCTTAGTTCTTACTTTCTAAATAGAAAACAGAAAGTGTCAATGGAGAATTTTAAGGCTGTCTTAAGAGGTCCAATGTTTACTGAGAGGAAATTAATCAGATGTGGAGTACCTCAGGGTTCTATATTGGGGCCACTATTGTTTTTAATATATATAAATGATCTACCCTATGTTTCATCTAAAAACTCAAAATTTGTCCAATTTTCAGATGACACAAACATAGGAATTAAAAACACTCCAGATTTATCTACAGCATATATTTCAAATTATATCTTTGAACTGATTAATAAATGGTTTACAGCTAATGGCTTGTCTTTAAACTTTGATAAAACTCAGTATATGCAATTCAGTACATCACACAGACTAACACCTGATATAGACATAAAATTTGCAGGCCAGTCCATTCAAGAGGTAGAGAGTGTGAAATTTCTAGGTTTGTATATTGAACATAATTTAAATTGGAAAGTACATGTTTCTGACTTACTAAAGCGATTGGGAACAGCCACGTTTGCAATTTATACAATTTCAGCGTTAGGTGATCTCCGTATGAGGCAGCTAGTTTATTTTGCTTATTTTCACTCCTTATTGTCATATGGAATAATATTCTGGGGCAATTCTATCCATAGAGACAAAGTGTTCAGAGCCCAAAACGTGAACTAAGAATTATGTGTTGGGTTAGCAACAGAACTTCATGTAGAGAGCTATTCAAGAAGTTAGGGATTTTAACATTAGCGTCTCTGAATATATACACATTAATGTCCTTTGTAGTCACAAATTATACTTTGTTTGAAACAAATAGTAAAATACACAATTATGGCACTAGAAGTAAAAATGATCTTCACAAGACTTACAAGTCATTGTCATTCCTTCAAAATGGGGTCCGATATTCACGTATATGTTTCTTCAATAAGCTCCCAACACATATTAAATGTCTGGCAGATGATAAGAATAAATCCAGGAAAAAATTGAAAGAATTTTTAATTGACAACTCCTTTTACTCTGTCAAAGAATTTATTTCTTAGGTATCTAAAAAATAACTGCCAGTAGCTTGTGTAAATATAGTTTACATAATTAAATTACCATGTATGTAATGACTACATCTTCTGGTGTATGTATTTATTTTGTTACACAATTGTTTACGATACCATGGATGAGATGACAGTACATCTTGTGATGTATGTATTATTTTGTTATGGATTTTTTTAATGTAAAATATATGCTATTACTGTACATCTTCTGGTGTATGTATTATTTTATAATGGAAGTGTTTAATGTACCATGTATGCTATGACTGTACATCTAGTGGTGTACTCATTATTTTGTTATGCAACTACTTACCTGTAAATTGACAACCTTCCACATCCCACAGAGCCAGTCTCTTATATTGGGATCAATGGAAAACGAATGTATTGTATTGTATTCTAATATATTTGGTAAATATTTTACTGAGCCTTTTGGTGCTCCGTGGTCAACTTTCTCATACTCTGAGAAATATTCTTTACCGTCATGACATGCCTTTAGTCTCTGGTATCTGTTGGAGATAAATGAGTTAAGCCAATCTTTGTCACGAATACTATATTAATAACCTAAATGGTTATATCTAATCAGGTTAAAGGACTTGGACAGGTCTAATAATAACCCATTGTTTATTTCAACCTTATCCACTGCATTGAGAACTGTATTCAGAAAATTGTAAATGGCTGTTTCTGTGGACCTATTTTTCATAAACCCATTTTGCGAATTGTTTAGTATTTTGTTTCTGGTGAGAAAATCAGTGAGCCTTTCATACAATACTGTTTCAATTATTTTTGAAATGCCAGGTAGTAGAGACACAGGTCTGTATTTCCTTATGTTAAATTTCTCATCCTTTTTGTAAATTGGTGTTACTGTTGAATCCTTTTGTTCTGTTGGGAATATTCCAGCACTAAGGGAATCAATAAAAAAATCAATAAGGTGGGAAACAATGTATCCTGTGCCATGTTTAATGACTTTGTCTGGGATCCCTTCCATACAGCAGGACATTTTATTTTTCAATTTAGAAATTATGTTTCCTACTCTGTTTATCCTCCTTCTGATAGTAAACAATCAACACAATTATTCATCAGAATAATGAATAGCAATGGTCCCAATACGCTACCCTGCGGCACTCCCATTTTTACTTCCATTTCTTTTCATACCACATTTCCAACCCTAACTTTCTGTTTTCTATCTTTTAAGAATTCTTGTACCCAGCAAATCACTTTCTCGTTCGCTCCAATGGTTTTTACCTTATTTCCAACCATTTTATGGTTTCAAATGCTTTTGAAAGATCTAGTGCTACGCTTTCAATTTGGTCTCCCTTGTCCCATTTCATCAGAAATATCTTGTGTATATCCAACCAACTGAGATTCACATGAATATCCTTGACTGAATCCATATTACCTGCTTGAAAACCAGGCTGTGGTTGCATATCAATCATTCCATAAATTTACCTACCACAGATGTCAAACTGATTGGCCTGAAATTCTCAACTCTATTTCTAACCCCTCCTTTTTGTACTGGTACTACTATTGCACTTTTCCAATCGTGTGGTAAGTAGCAAGTATCCAGACTCAATTTAAATAAAATTTCAAGATAAGGTACAATGTTACATCCAACTATCTTTAAGATATCTGTAGTATTATTATAGGCCCTAAATGTTTCTTCAGCTTTCTTATTCCCTTCATGACTTCCTTAGGATGAATTTCAAATTTTGTACTATCATCATTTCTAATTGGTTACTGAGCTCATTCTCCAAATTAGACCCTCCAGTTTCTATATCATTGTTGCTAATGCTTTAAATAAACCAGTTACTTCAAAAACTATAAATTTCTAGATGCATCAGTCAATGGTTCTCCTGCACTTACAATACTCTTCAGAAACCCATCTTTAGCCACTTTCTTTGCTGTTATTAAATCCTTGTTTAGTTGTTTCAAATATTCCCTACTAGTCTGCTGTCTCTTAACTCTATTATGTTCTCTTCGTACCAACCTCTTTAACCTCCTCATTTCCCTATTATAGTACACAGGTTCTCTACTTCTCTTTTTTTTGTTTTGGAATAATCTTTCTTCCCCCTTTCATCTACATCTACATCTATACTCCGCAATTCACAATTACTGTGGGTGGCAGAGGGTGCTAAGCACCAATCCTATTTTAGAGTATTCCAATCCCGAATAGAACGAGGAAAGAAAGAATACATAAATGTACAGTACGGCATCTTATCTCTCGAATCTTATCCCTTCTGTCATTGCGACCTAAATAGGTTGGCGGAAGAAGTATTTCGTTGCACTCGTAAATTAGAGATTTTCGCATATTCTCCAACAAATTTAAACGAAAATGACGTCGTCTGTCCGCCAAACAATCCCAGCCTAACCCACGTATCAACTCTGTGACACTTACATAAGGACTGTAACTAGCGGTCACGAATCGAGCGGCTCTCCTCTGTACTTTCTCTAACGTGTCAATCAATCCCTTGCAATACGGATCCCAAATTGCACAACAGTATTCCAAATGCGGACGCACTAGTGTTTTGTACGCTATTTCCTTTGTATGAGCATTGCAGCTTCTCAAAATACGACCTATAAAACGTAGTTTAGAATTAGCTTTGCCTACGACGGAAGTTATGTGCAAGTCCCATTTCATGTTGTCAACAGCTGAATTGTTAACTTTGTACTCGTGAGCAAACTGGGTCTTTTTATTACTTATTTGCATTGCTTTGCACTTTTTACAGTTAAATGTAAGCTGCCATTTACAGCACCATTCCGAAATAACATCCAGATTGCGCTGTATTTCTAAGCAATCGTCAGAGCACCCCACTTCCCTATAAATAAGTGCATCATCAGCAAAAAATCGCATCCTGCATTTAACGTAGTCACCGAGATCGTTTATAAAAATTAAGAAAAGAAGTGGTCCTATTACACTTCCTTGAGGAACGCCCGAAGTAACATCTAGCTTTGAAGAGGCTTCCCCATCAACAACGACATACTGCGACCGACCAGTTAGAAAATCGCGTATCCATTCGCAGATCTGATCAGATATATCCTACGCTCGAATCTTCGCCAAAAGGCGGTTATGTGGTACAGAGTCAAAAGCCTTCTGGAAATCCAAGAAAATAGCATCAACTTGTGATCCTGCATCGATAACCTTCATTACGTCATGCGAAAATAGAGCCAGTTGCGTTTCACACGAACGGTTCTTACGAAATCCGTGTTGGTTTGCTGTAAGTAACTCGTGTTCATCCAGAAACTTCATAACGTTAGAGCATATGACATGCTCCAGAATTCTACTGCAGACAGATGTTAGAGATATGGGTCGATAATTCCTAGGATCTCTCCGATCACCTTTCTTGAAAACGGGAATCACCTGCGCTATTTTCCAGTCAGAAGGTACTTTTCTTTCTTCTAAAGATTTACGAAATATATCTGATTGAAATGGTTCTATTTCTTCCGCGTATTCCGAAAATAATCTTACTGGAATACCATCAGGACCCGGCGCCTTCCCCCACTTCAGGAGCTTTAATTGCTTTATGATACCTCCACTATCAATTTGAACTGGATCCATCTCAAATTCTACACGCCGTGCAAAAGCGGGAATGTTTTCCATGTTTTCGTCAGTGAAGGAATTTTTAAATTCGGTGTTAAATACGGTAGCCTTGTCACGGCTGTCATCAACTGGCATATTGTTGTCAGAACCACCTATTTTTTTTACATACGACCAAAATTTCTTTGGATTTTCAATGAGGCTCTTGGAAAGTGAGTTGCATCGAAAGTCATTGAAGGCTTCGTGCATCGCATTCTTGACCTGTCCTCTTGTCTCAGCTAGCTTTTCTAAATCACTCCTATACATCGTCCTTCTTGAGCCTGCATGAATCTTCTTTGCTTTTTAAGTTACCTTTTAACTTCACGCGTATACCAGGGGGGATCGTTCCCGTCCCTGATTGTCCTTTTCGGTATATGTAAGTCCATACCTTCCCTGACTATATTTATGAATCGAAGCCACATCTCTTCAATCGAGCCTCTTCCTTCTATAAAGGTAATATATTTATCCCTCAAAAACGTTCTTAAACTCTCCTTGGGGCCTTTTCGAACCTGTAAACGACCCTTTCTTTTTTCTTTTGGCGCTCGACTGTTAATTTTACTGTAGCAATTATAGCTGTCATCAACTTCCCGACTGTCTTGTAGTATAACTGACATATTGTTGTCACTACCACTAACTTTTTTTACATACGACCAAAATTTCTGTGGGTTTTCGTTGAGACTCTTAGAAAGTGAGTTACATCTAAAGTCGTTAAAAGTCTCGCGCATCGCATTTTTAACATGTTCTCTTGTCTCAGCTAACTTTTCTAAATCACTCCTATACATCGTCGTCCTTGAGCGTGCATGTATCTTCCTATGTTTTTTAAGTAACCGTTTAATTTCACGTGTATACCACGGGGGATCGTTCCCATCCCTGATTGTCCTTTTCGGTATATGTAAGTCCATCCCTTCCCTGACTATATGCATGAACCGAAGCCACATCTCTTCAACCGAGCCTCTTCTTTCTATAAAGGTAATGTAATTATCCCTCAAAAAAGTTCTTAAACTCTCTTTTGGGCCTTTTCAAACCTGTAAACGACCCTTTCTTTTTTCTTTTTGCGCGCGGCTATTAATTTTACTGTCCATATTGACTCTTCTGTACTTCTGCGTTCCTTACATTTGCTTAAACGTTCTCTGAAATATCTCTTTAAATTCGAGATTTGTGCCTTTTTATAATCGTACCTATTTCCCACTTCATTTTTAGCTCTTGGTTTACTGAATCCTGTAATATCCATCAGAATAGGGGTGTATATCTGTTGTGGTGTGTTACTGTCTTTATCTGCATAATAGTTTTCCCCTCTGTACGGATATACTGTTATTTTGTTTAAACAACGGAAGAATTACAGAAGGAATTAAAATTTAGACTCAGAAATCTCAAAAGTAGACTGGGGAAGGAATTTAACACTGAAACTATATAAGGTAATCATAAAAATAATAATAAAAAACTAAGAAAATGAATAATTAGATGACTGTGGAAGATTGTTAACGGAACAATTGCTCCATTGCAGTTCAATTCAATATTGATTGCTTTAGTAGACATCAGCTCAATACATATTCATAATTTATCACTTGAAATTGAGGAAACTGAAACGCCACATCCATTTGAACAACTTTTCCTTTTAGTGATATACATTTGAGAGAGTAATCTTACCAAATACCAAATATTTTTCTGTTACAGCTTACTTTTTCTATTATCACTGGTAACTGTGGCTGGATTGCTTGGTTGTGACTACGCTGTATCTTTGTGTTGTAACCGTTATCCACAGAGAGTGCTTCGCGCTTTGTGTTGGTCTGTCTGTCTGTTATAGCAGGTGATACTGCTCACTACTCTCAAGACAACAGCAGCAGGTGGTATGGAGACACACACCGTCCCTGTTAAACAAGAGGTGGGTTCACTTCTTATGTGTGTGTGTCGAGTCGTACAGCTCACGCATTGCTGTTGCCGCCATAACAACATGGCCGCTCCTTCCATAAGCCTCGTTTACAGTCTGTTGTTGGCCGTGTGCTTGATGTGTTTGAGCGAGCTCATCTTACTCATTAACCTGTATAACTGGAATCACGTGATGTTCGCAGTGTATTTAAGTATATGAGCAGCAACATAGAAGTAAATTGCTTGGCCAAAGTCATGTACATTCCAAACAGTTTACAATGTTGAATTTGATTGTTTTTTAAACCGATACAGAACGTTATTTTTATCATTAATTAATACGCGAGGAAATGTTTACATTACTATTCAAATACAAAGCTTTAGTAACACATTCACATTTTTGTTCTATCGCTTCTCAAATTCTTCGCAGAAATCCCATTTGCTTAGAATGAGTTGTAATGTGATATATGTTAAGCTGTTTTATAATTTGTTTGACTAGCTGTGTGTTATGAATGACACATGCTCTTGAGGGCTTCAATCTGTAGTTGTCTTATCGTTATTTTCCTGTTTTACTTAAAGCTAGATGTGTAGTTCTGTGTGTGTTGCAAGTCCGTTGTCTACAAAAACAGACTGGCATTGACTGTGGTCTACATTTAAGAAAAGTGTAAAAAGAAAATATTTTCTCGACCATCTGATTTGATCATTGGTTTCTTATCAGTTAGTGTCCTCTTACTGCTTACACCAAGTGCCAGCACAAGTATAACTACAAATTATATGTGTTACTCAGTGACGTGTGTGTCTGCCTTACGGTATTAAAATAATCAATTGTGTTTGCTCCAAATAATACAGTTGTAGTGATCCTATGAAACTCCTCGCCTATATGCCTACATATGTTGTTAGGAATAATAAAGAAAGGTAGGTTAATAACCGAATACCAATATTAGTATATTAAGATATAAATATTTATAAATTTTCTCTTACAAGAGAGTGATTTAATTTTCAAATGCAGATAATGGTGCCAGAGGCTGAATTAATTTTCAAAATAAAAAATCTGCATTATAAAGATAGCTGTAAGCATACATTGCATATAACCTTCCACAATTAATAAGAATATCTTAATTGCTATTCATTACTGTAGTGTCTGAAGTTCGTGGGTTCCATTTCAAAAATATTTTGTTTCAGCAGCAAATTTTTCAATTTTGCTGATTGTTTGTGATGGTATCATTTTGCATCCTTGTGTATGGTATGTGTAAAACATGATCATTTATCTAGATCGCGATACTGCTACTGTCACTTAATGCATCACCGACTATAGCGTTGTACAGAGACAGCTATGACGTCACGGTGTTTCCACGTGTGACGTGTTCAGCCTTCGTGATGCAACAAATGTTGCGGGACTGCACAGGAAATGGGTTTCGGGTGGGGAGAAATTAAATATTGAACTTTTGGTACTTAACTTTCTTATTGACTCTATGAACATAAATATTAATCAGAAATTGCAATCGCAGTTATGAAGAAATTTGATACTGGTATCTACAATATAGTTCATCCACGTAATTCTATATGGCGATACCATACGAAATAAAATATTTATAAAAAAAGTTTTTGTCAATAACTGTTTGTGTTTAGGTTGTAATGCAGCCTGGACCACACTAACAGGGACAGATATGATTTGAAATTGGGTATCAGCAATATTGTGCACAATGGTTATGTTTCACTACGGTCCAGGCTGCATTAAGATTTAAACGATAGTAACAGCGATAGATACATCATAAAAATTTGGTATCTGCAATAAGATGTTCGGTAGCCCTTGTATTTCCATATTTGTTACTAATTCAATATAATAATTAATAAAATATGTTGATAATAACTGAAATTACTGCTGTTGATGTAGTTTCATCGCAGGCAGTAAGTGGTTGTAGCGGTATCGCGATCAAGATAATACCCAATCATTTTTTATTCGTGTAGAATTCTTTTGCAATCTCTGGTAGGAATATACACAGCTTAAGCCAGATCATTCCAGTGTGTCCTCCTGGCCACAGGTAGAAAAACTTCTCAACGGTTTAATCTTTGAGTTTTACGATCTTCCATCCTATATATTTTTTTGTCCTGTCTTTGAAGATAATATTATAGTTGATACAGAGCTTTGCATTAGTTCCAATAGGCTTATAATCATTGCGATAGTGGTGTCTCGGGTTTGCCAGTTGATCATGCGAGGCTTGTGCCGAGATGTGTGTTATGGCGGCTGACTGGCTGTCTCGCACTTGTAACACACGCGACTATGCACTGGTAACAAAACACTCCATTCATCAATTGCCTCTTAATTTTTTGATTGTAATGATTTTTCTTTTAGGCTACTGAAATCCAAAGTTTTATCATTGTGTCAAAATTTCTGATGACTTATCACACTTGGTTGTGATAAAAAGAAGATACAGGAATTGACTGCATGCTAAATCTGAATTGAGGTTGGAATTGAGCAACATTGATTCAGCTTTCAACAAAAAAACAAGCCCATCCATCACATCACATTACATTAATTCCACGCTGATATTTGTAACTATTGCATAAAAAATCCCTTTTAAAAAAATAAATAAATAAAAAGTCAATTATTTTCAGTGGGTTTGCCTTTGACTGGGTAATTTGGGTAAACTCTAGATCGCGATACCGCTATAACCACTTATTGCCTCACCAACTACAGCGTTGTAAACACTATATCACTTGGTGCATATGACATCATTGTCTTACCATGTTTCATGTATTCAGTCTTGGTGAAGCAACAAATTTCACTTTTGGGACTGCACAGAAAACTATTGTTTTCAGGTAGGGAGAAATTATATATCCAAGTGCTGTTAACTAAGAATCTTATTGAGTGTATGAAGCTAAGTATTAATCTGAAGTCTGAATCACAGTTTTGAAGATGTACTGTATGGTGTCTGTATCTAGAATATAGTCCATCCACGTAGTTATGTATTGGTATACCTTATGTCATTACGAATTTTACTTCTAGATCTTACATTAAGTAATTTACACATTACACGTAATAAGATCTTCCAGTTTATCCATTGAATGAATATCAATTTTCAGTGTTCTTGCTGTTATTTTAAAGAATCAAACCGATACATGTAATTCAGTATTGTGATATCCAAATTGCATTATTTTCTAACAGCATCATTGTTGGCAATGACATGACCTATGTTTTCAGAAATTACCTATTGTTTCCAGTTAGTCAACATATATTTCAATACTGTAAATGACTCTAGTTGCAAAGTGATCAGGAAATTCTCAAAACTGGACAAAGATTTCGTTATGCTTGTAGTACGTTCATCGATTTAAATAAGTTGTTGAGAGAAATGCTGCTACGTCACATTCAGCAACGTAGTGATGTTATACTACACTATCTATCCAGAAGTGTTTGCATTGTGAGGTTGTAAGTGGTGGTAGCAATACCGCGATCTAGAATTTACCCGATAATGTAATAGTGGTACGAGGAGGTAAGAGTGTGATAATCCCTGGTTTACGGTATCCAGGACTCATTGTGGCAGCACTGCAGTGATTAGCCTTCACCTGTGTTTTAAATAAGTTGTCGTTGTTTGTGGTCAGCTGATTAAGCCGTGCCTCGTACTTACCTGTGTCCAGAGGTTCCCAGCCTGGGGGCGTGTGGACGGTGCCGTAGCCCTACACTGCGTCTCCCTCAGAGCAGGGAACCTTTATCCTGACACCACACACTCGTTGAGTTTCCTGGGACATGCCATTGTTAGTACTGATGATTAGACATTTACGTTATTAATAATGAAACTGTGGCTGGGAGCATGGAGAGAATTGCTGTGGTGTATAGGATGATTGTACACTATGGCAGTATTTCTAAAAACTTTTTTAATCCAAGGACCAGTAAAATGTGAAAAATAATTCTCAAAACCACTCACTTAGAAGGACATAATTTAGTTACCTATGTGTAAGTTGTTAACCATCCTTACCAATTGTTGTCAGTATGTGCCAAAGTTCATTAAGACTTAAACCTACAAGGCCGCCATTAAACAGTCCTTAAAGAAACGCCTCGTTGATGACATTAGGAGAGTCAAGTCCTGCAAATACCAGATTTTAGCATCTTCATTGTAATATTAATCTATTTTGTATAGTTTGATGTTAAGGCTTTTATCCTTTTACAACCATATACAGTATGAATACTGTATCCCTTCTGTCTGAACAATCCTTAATATATTATTATAATTAGAGGTAAGTTTTTATTATTCTGCCAGCTCCGTCCTGTTCAGACAGCAGTTTGTGGAGCACTGCTCTGGGGCTGTCCAGTGAGAGTGTGGACGATGCTGTTTGTTGGCGAGAGTTATTATTTGTTCCTCCTACTACCCAAATACGAGAGTCGCATCGTATTACTCACTTCGGGACACCACCTCTGTGGGTTAAAGGCCTTCTAGAAGGTTGATTGTTTCCCAGAAATTTTTTATATTCTACTAACATATTTAGTGATAAAAACAACTTTTTTCTGCAGTTAGAAGAATTAATCATTTGGAGATTAATGAAGGAAGTTTCTATTATCTAAGACAAATGCTCACTGTCTCCAAAGAAATTCATTAAAAAAAACTTAAGTGTTTTAAACCTTTTACCTTGTTAGTGTTATTGTAATTGTTGGTATTGGTGCTTTAAGTGGGAGGCAGTCTATATTCTACTAGCAACGTGCATTTCCCTGTTGTATTACTAGTATCATCAAGAACTAGACGTATTACGTGTAATGGAATATGAATAATACATTTTATTTTCTTCTTTGCATATAAATATACATTTTGTGTTTGTTGTTTTTGTCCTTCAAATTATCTGCAGTAGTTTTGAGTTTATATTTATACTATCATGCATTTGTTTTTATTTTTCAGATTGTGCAAGAAGATATTGAACAAGTTGATCCTTCATTGGAGGCTATTTCTGACGGGTATGGTGGTTTTTTTTCCTTCCACTAAATAGTTACCTGATCACCTGTAGATTCATGTTACTCTGACTAGCCCCTGCCAAAATCTGAATTTTAAAATAATTTGCTGTTATGTAATGAATTTTAGCTGTGGTGAAAGGTTTAACAATGACTGATGGAATTGTTATCATCATGACATGCTGGTATATCAGCTGTCAGAATGTGTGGTGTCTGTAGATGCTCCCTCTTGTCGAGTATATTCTCGAGTGCTCGGCTGTTTTGGTTTTTGTGTGTGGACGGTCTTACCTGAGCAGCATGGACCTGACTGGTGGCTGCTCTGATAGCGCTGTGGTGGAGGGGACAGAGGGACGCAGGGAAGTCATGTGGCGACAGCTGCTGTCAGAAATATCTCCATTATAAGTCTGCTCTCAGTACTATATTCACGTTGTTACAAGCTGCAGTTTGGGAAAAAATATCTAGAAACAACTCCTGGAAGAAAACAATTAGATAGATAGTGTTGACGTTGCAGTTGTATTCGAAATGTGACATACGGTACAGCCGTTCATGTAAAATGTTAGTTATTCCTAACTTTCTGCATAAATTGTCAACAACATGGACCTTTCCTTTCACAACAGGAAGGATGTCAACCGACTAAGCAGCGATGGTGTGCCCAATATCTCCAGTCGTGGCTACTAAGTACGTAGATTGTAAAAAAATTTCAAATGTCAGTCATCCATAATTCCACCTTGAAGTAGTTGTACCTAATATATGAGGGTGTGCTGAAAAGTTTCCGACCTAACAAAGATACAAGACATTTTTGCTGAAATTTTTATTTTATTTTTTAACATAAGTCTCCTTGTAACTCTACACACTTCTCCCAGATATGCACCCATCTCTATAACCCGTCCAAATAGTACTTGGCATTTTTCTCTGCAAAATAATTGTTCACGAAGATGATTGCCTCTTTATTTGATGAAAATCTCTGTCCTCAGAGCGCAATTTTTAGATGAGGGAACAAAAAGAAGTCACTTGGGGCTAGATCTGTTGAGTAAGGCGGATGGTCAAGCAGTTCAAACTGTAATTCGTGAATTTTTGCCAAGGTAACTGCTGAGGTGTGAGACGGTGTATTGTCTTGGTGAAAAAAGATTTTGTTTTTCTACAAATGTGGCCATTTTTCCGCAAGTTCTTCAGCTTGTCAAGTAATGATGTGTAGTTTGCTCCTGCAATTGTTTTTTCTTTTTGAAGGTAATCGATTAAAATAACTCCATGACTATCCCAAAAAAACATGTCGCCACCACTTTCCTAGCCGAAAAACAGTTTTTGCTTTATTTGGAGCCGGTTCCCCCTTTGCAGTCCACTGTTTGGACTGTATTTTTGTTTCGGGCTTATGATGGTGTATTCAAGTTTCATCTACAGTAATTAATCGGCGCCAAAATTTGGATTTATTGCGCTTAAACTGCACCAACAGAGCGTTGGAAATGCTCATTCGAACACGTTTTTGGTATAATGTGGGCAAACGTGGCACCCAATGCGCGTACAGCTTTATCATACCTAAATGTTGATTTAATATGTGACAAACACATTTAACTCGGCGGTTGTCTAGCACCAATTGGTAAACTTTGGCGATGTTTTCGTCGGTAGTTGCAGTTTTTTGACGTCTCAAATGTTCATCATCTCCCAAGCTCTTACGGCCATGTTTAAATTCAGCTGCCCAAAATTTCACTGTGGTAAGTGATGGTGCAGGGTCCCCATACACAGAATCCAACTCATCTTTGATTTGTGTAGGCGTATTGGCTTTTAAAAACAAATATTTAATGACAGCTCGATACTCGATTTTGTCCATTTTCACAAAAATACTCACATCAACTCACTCAACGACTGTTACATCACAACTGCGCATCCAAATTCGCTAGCTTTTATTTACTAGCGCTGCCATATTCACATTGAGTTTGGAAACTTTTCAGACCACCCTCGTATATGGATTACTCCTTCACTCATACGTTTCAAACTATTTTTGTGGTAAAATAAAGTTCACGGTCTAAGTAGAAGTAATGTTCCCGGGTGTGTCTGTGAGACAGGAAGAAGCATATTCTTCATGTACTGTGTATACCAGAAGCCGATTCAGTACAATTTTTATCTGGATGATGATTGTTATTGCCAGCTAGGCACATAATGAGTAATATTAAACAGTCCACAACGTGTAATTAGGTAGCTAAGTCCCACTGCTAATTTTTATATAAACCAGCAGTAAGTAGATTTCCCACTACTTGCAACATATGGCCCTACTGTTGGTTTTGGCGACAGCGATATCTCTTAGCATGTTATTACTACAAACCACTTTACAAGTTGTACATTTTAGCGCAATGGTTATTATCGTTAAATAATTCAATCAGTTATACTCATTCATTTGCCAAACTTTATTTTATATTTCGACCACTTGCTACTACAATACACTGCCAACACACTCCTATCCATACATTCTTTCTTAGTCCTCCCTCGCCATCATTAACCACTCCACTCCCACTCCACCAACAAAACAGTTGTACCAACCACAAACAATTAAATTATTACAAAACCTAAAATTACCCCAACGTCTAAACAAATTACTTATGCTGTGAAGTCTGTTTAACCTATTTTATTTACAATTTTTATAACAATGATTTTGTGAGTGGGATCTCACACATGCCCACACTTTATGACAAACAAGCACATTTTTTTAATAAAATTGGTTGTCCTGTTATAAAGTCCAACCTTTTCCACAAATCATTGTTTTTACATACATTTTCCACAATTCTGCCCTGTTTTCATAACAATTGTCACTCACTGTCTCTCTCAGTCTGTATCTTTACCAGTCAATGTTACACAATATCACCAGATTTCACAAGAACCCCTTTATGGTCACTTATCTCCCCTGACCTTGTACAGTTTCAAGTCTGTTATGTTTCTTAACCCAAATTTTCTACCAGATTTAGGATACACTAACCAGTACACGTTCCTATGTGGCTTCCCTTCTATCATTAAATGGTCCGTGGTAAACATCAAAGAACTTCTTAATCTCTGCGTTTAATTCCCATGACCTCTCTTGAGTCTTCACCAGTACCAAATCTCCCAAAATAAATTCGACAGGTTTATATCTTCGGTTGTGCCTGTTTCTCCTCTCTTCTGATCTTTTTTCATTCTTTCCTTTTGCCTTATGCCCCCACAACGTAATGTTTTATTTTTTCCTTTTCTTCCAATTTTTTAGTCCTTCCTCCTTTAAAAACTCTTCTTGCAGTAAGTCCCTTTCAAGTTCTTTCTGAGACCACTTCAACAATTTTAACTTACTTCCATCTTTTAGCCACATCTGTTGTAAATTTAATTCTCTGCTGCTACATTGGCTATCGTCGTCCAGTGTTCCATCTACTGTTGTTTACTACTACATCTCTTTCTTCTTCTGTTTGACCAGACAAATTATTCACCACATTGGATTCACTGTTTCCCACAGCTAAGCCTATATCAAGACCACTTTCTCTTGAAACTTGAACATATGCCCCTTCCGGCATTACACTTCCTTCTTCCTCATTAACGGCGTATTTCTTCATCAAGAAAAATCTCACTTCTTCTGTTTCATCATTATTTAATATTCCTTCTTCTTCTTCTGCTTCACTATATTCTTCCTCTTCGCTACTATAGTCTTTATCGCTGCATAATTTCTCACTTTTTTCTTCTTCATTGTCATTAGTACTATCACTATCCACTGATTCAGTTTCATACAGATCTTCATCCACCCCTCTTGATACAAGCTCATCTGGTAACATTTCTTTCACTGCAGTGTTTTTTTCTTATATTTTCCTCACATTTCTCTTGATTATCGTGATTTACCATGTCGATTCTAGCCAATTCTCGTACCTCCCCTTCGTGCCAATTATATTCACACATCCTTGTAATGTTTCTGCGGCTCCTCATTTAACAACTTAAAACATTCCCACCATTTTAGCGGCTCGTCTTCCTCAAAAACTCGGACATCCTCTTTTCTATTGTTCTCAGATTCATATTTTTGTTGTTCATATTTTGCAGATCACATTGTTGTGATGCGACCACTGATTGTCATGGCTCCTGTCTTCATATTCTCTTCTCCTATTATCACCCGAATTTCTGTTGAAATGCTCTCCTTGGTTATATCTATTCATACGCCTCTGTCTCCTAGTAAAATTATCCTGCGACGGCACTTAGTTTGACCTGTTATAATTTCGGGAATCATTCCTCCTATCATCCCTCAGTCCATGTTCATTTGTACTACTCCAATGATCTAATCTTTCAACTGCTTCAAGAAATTCTTCTACACTATTCCATTGATTTATCATTAGCTTCTCTTGAACAGGTCTGGGAT
>JARYHS010008409.1:151449-168453 GCA_031002005.1 Vandiemenella viatica
GTATCTTGTATTTTCTGTGTGCCTGACCATTGTGTTGAACTTGACCGTCATTCATATGTATTCTTGTGTTGTTGAATTTATTGACATGTTTGACGATTTTTTCTATAATGAATTGTCCATCCTTCTTGTGTTTTTGTTTAATAGTTCTTGAATATTTAAAAAAATGACTTTTGTGTATGTTTTTGCTGATATAGGTCATAAATGTTTCTTCTTTTCAATTTTGTTTCCAGGGTGGTGCATCAACTCTTCAACAAGAAATTGCTTTCATCACCTTATAGTCGTAATAAACCTTTAGTTTTTTATTTGTGTATATAATCAGCTGACTCTTCTTTGCATTTATCGTCATTCCATGTTTACCAACCCAACTAGATATCAAAGCCAGATCACCCTGCAGCTGTTTACAGTTTTTTACCGTTTTGATCCTTTTATAAAGCATTATTTATCCGCAAACAATCTAATTTCTGATAGTAAACAATCAATACAATTATTCATTAGTATAATTAATAGCAATGGTCCCAATACATTATCCTGTGACACTTACATATTTTTACTTCTACTTCTTTTGACTATGGTACTGCATTTCCGACCCTAAATTTTCTGTTTTCTACTTTTATAAATTTTTCTTCCCGGTAAATTACTTTCTCATCCACTCCAATAGTTTTTACCTTATTTAATACCATTTTATGGCTCACTCTGTCAAAAGCCTTTTAACCCTTTGACTGCTGTAGACGCGTTAACGCGCGTGGCTACTACTGCGCCCAGCTGCTCCAGACGTGTATACACGCGCCGCCTAGCCGCTCTGTCTCTGCTCCAGACGTGTATACACGCGCCGCCTCGCCGCCCTGTCTGTACTCCAGACGTGTTAACACGCTAGCCTCTTAGCGGCCTGGCTATGAAGCCATATTTCCACCCAGGGTGGTTAGTTGTTTTCCTCATTCGGCCCTTGAGCATTGGCAGCTGCGATCTAATTTGTGTTGCTCTTTTCCTTTTAGTTTTCGCTGAGAAAATGGCATACAGTCATTATTTATTTTAACTGCTTAACGTCTCTTAACAGCGAGGTTTTTAGAGATGTTAAAGAATGGGGGGCAAGGAATGGTAAGGAATTCGGCTATGGCCTTTTGAAGGAAGCATCCCGGCATTCACCTGGAGTGATTTGGGGAAACCATGGAAAACCCAAATCTGGATGCCTAGACGGGGATTTGTACCATCGTCCTCCCGAATACGCCGTCGTGTTTGTACCGCGGAAGAAATCATGGAGATTATTACTAGAAGCGACAGTGAATATAATCACTTTAATATGGATGACAGTGATAACCCTTCGACAGGATCTCGATGTAATTTTCCTAAGCTGTGTACATCAGCTAGTGGAAAATGACCATTTTTCAGAGTTTGAAGCTACAGATTGTTCGAGCGAAATGTGTGGAAAAAGAGAATGCTTTAGTGACGTGTTTGACAGCATGTGCTTGTCGATTAAGCTGCAGGACACAAGTGTGGATTACGTTAACATTCCAGCAGTTTGTCATTTTTCCTGATATTTCTAACGGAATATCATATGATATCTAATGCTGATGAGACCAACAGATACGCGAGAATCAATTCACACTATATTTTCACTATGAAGTGGTTTAAAAACTTTAGATGTTATATTAACTGTATTTATTTTGTATCTGCGGTTTCAAATCGCAGAGCGACAGCAGAAGAACTCCACACACAACGCTCCAGATGTATTCAGCACACAGCGGTCCGGTCTAATGCGGCATTCCAGCGCAGGTAAACAGCTTAGGCGTAAACAAAGCCGCACTCAGCGAGGGCTCGGCCGGCCGAACCGTAGCAGTTAAAGGGTTAAAGATCTAGCGCCGCTCTATCAATTTGGTCTCCCTTGTCCCATTTCATCAGAAATATCTTATATGTATCCCACCAACTGATAACCACATGAATATATTTTCCTAAAGCGATGTTGCGTACTTGAAAACCACTTACTCTCCTCAAATATGTTTCTGATGTGGTTGCATATCAATCTCTCCATTAATTCACCTATCACTGATGTCAAGCTTATTGGACTATTATTTTCTCATCACTCCTTTATATACCGACACCACTATCGCACTTTTCGAGTCCTGTGGTAAGCAGCAAATATCCAGACTCAATTTAACACATTGCACATAGTAATTAAAAACACTCCAGATTTATCTACAGAATATATTTCAAATTATATCTTTGAACTGATTAATAAATGGTTTACAGCTAATAGCTTGTCTTTAAACTTTGATAAAACTCAGTATATGCAATTCAGTACATCACACAGATTAACACCTGATATAGACATAAAATTTGAAGGCCAGTCGATTCAAGAGTTAGAGAGTGTGAAATTTCTAGGTTTGTATATTGAACATAATTTAAATTGGAAAGTACATGTTTCTGACTCACTAAAGCGATTGGGAGCAGCCACGTTTGCAATTTGTACAATTTCAGCGTTAGGTGATCTCCGTATGAGGCAGCTAGTATATTTTGCTTATTTTCACTCCTTATTGTCATATGGAATAATATTCTGGGGCAATTCTATCCATAGAGACAAAGTGTTCAGAGCCCAAAAGCGTGAACTAAGAATTATGTGTTGGATTAGCAACAGAACTTCATGTAGAGAGCTATTCAAGAAGTTAGGGATTTTAACATTAGCGTCTGTGTATATATACACATTAATGTCCTTTGTAGTCACAAATTATACTTTGTTTGAAACAAATAGTAAAATACACAATTATGGCACTAGAAGTAAAAATGATCTTCACAAACTTACAAGTCACTGTAATTCGTTCAAAATGAGGTCCGATATTCAGGGATACGTTTCTTCAATAAGCTCCCAACACATATTAAATGTCTGGCAGATGATAAGAATAAATCCAGGAAAAAATTGAAAGAATTTTTAATTGACAACTCCTTTTACTCTGTCAAAGAATTTATTTCTAAGGTATCTAAAAAATAACTGCCAGTAGCTTGTGTAAATATAGTTTACATAATTAAATTACCATGTATGTAATGACTACATCTTCTGGTGTATGTATTTATTTTGTTACACAATTGTTTACGGTACCATGGATGAGATGACAGTACATCTTGTGATGTATGTATTATTTTGTTATGGATTTTTTTTAATGTACCATATATGCTATTTCTGTACATCTTCTGGTGTATGTATTATTTTATAATGGAAGTGTTTAATGTATCATGTATGCTATGACTGTACATCTAGTGGTGTACTTATTATTTTGTTATGCAACTGTTTATCTGTAAATTGAAAACTTTCCACATCCCACAGAGCCAGTCTCTTATATTGGGATCAATGGAAAACGAATGTATTGTATTGTAATATATTTGGTAAATATATTACTGAGCCTTTTGGTGCTCCGTGGTCAACTTTCTAATACTCTGAGAAATATTCTTTACCATCATGACATGCCTTTAGTCTCTGGTATCTGTTGGAGATAAATGAGTTAAGCCAATTATATGCTTTGTCACGAATACTATATTAATAGCTTAAATGGTTAAATCTAATCAGGTTAAAGGCCTTGGACAGGTCTAATAATAACCCACTGTTTATTTCACCCTTATCCACTGCATTGAGAACTGTATTCAGAAAATTGTAAATGGCTGTTTCTGTGGACCTATTTTTCATAAACCCATTTTGCGAATTGTTTAATATTTTGTTTCTGGAGAGAAAATCAGTGAGCCTTTCATACAATACTATTTCAATTATTTTTGAAATGCCAGGTAGTAGAGACACAGGTCTGTATTTCTTTATGTTAAATTTCTCATTCTTTTTGTAAATTGGTGTTACTGTTGAATCCTTTTGTTCTGTTGGGAATATTCCAGCACTAAATCAATCATTAATAAAATCTGTAAGGTGGGAAACAATTTATCCTGAGCTATGTTTAATGACTTTGTCTGGGATCCCTTCCATACTGCAGGGCATTTTATTTTTCGATTTGGAAATAATGTTTCCTACTCTGTTTATCCTCCTTCTGATAGTAAACAATCAACACAATTATTCATCAGAATAATAAATAACAATGGTCCCAATACACTACTCTGCGGCACTCCCATTTTTACTTCTATTTCTTTTCATACCACATTTCCAACCCTAACTTTCTGTTTTCTATCTTTTAAGAATTCTTGTACCCAGCAAATCACTTTCTCGTCCACTCCAATGGTTTTTACCTTATTTACTACCATTTTATGGCTTCAAACGCCTTTGAAAGATATAGTGCTACACTATCAATTTGGCTTCCCTTGTCCCATTTCATCAGAAATATCTTGTGTATATCCAACCAACAGAGATTCACATGAATATCCTTGATTGAACCCATATTACCTGCTTGAAATCCAGGCTGTGGATGCATATCAATCATTCCATAAATTTACCTTCCACAGATGTCAAACTGAATGGCCTGAAATTCTAAACTCTATTTCTCTCCCCTCCTTTTTGTACCGGTACTACTATTGCACTTTTCCAATCCTGTGGTAAGTAGCAAGTAACTTATCCAGATTCAATTTAAATAATATTTCAAGATAAGGCCCTAATGTTTCTTCACCTGTCTTATTTCCTTCATGATTTCCTTAGGATGAATTTCAAATTTTGTACTATCATCATTTCTAATAGGTTACTGAGCTCATTCTCCAAATTAGACCTTCCCGTTTCTGATTCATTGTCGCTAATGCTTTCAATAAACCAGTTACTTAAAATACTAGAAATTTCTAGATGCATCAGTCAATCGTTCTCCTGCACTGACAATACTCTTCATAAACCCATCTTTAGCCATTTTCTTGCTGTTATTAAATCCTTGTTTAGTTGTTTCAAATATTCCCTACTACCCTGCTGTCTCTTAACTCTATTATGTTCTCTTCGTGCCAATCTATTTAACCTCCTCATTTCCCTATAATAGTACACAGGTTCTCTACTTCTCTTATTTTTCGTTGTGGATTAATCTCTCTTCCCCCTTTCTTATTATCTCCCTTGAACTCTTTCCATATTGAGTCTTCGTACTTCTGCGTTCCTTCCATTTGCTGAAACGTTCTCTGAAATATCTCTTTAAATTCGAGATTTGTGCCTTTTTATAATCGTACCTATTTCCCACTACAATTTTTGCTTTTGGTTTACTGAATCCTCTAATATCCTTCAGAATAGGGGTGTATATCTGTTGTGGTGTGTTACTGTCCTTATCTGCATAATAGTTTTCCCCTCTGTACGAAATACAGTTATTTTGTTTAAACAACGGAAGAATTACAGAAGGAATTTAAAATTTAGACTCAGAAATCTCAAAAGTAGACGGGGGAAGGAATTTAACACTGAATCATAAAAATAATAATAAAAAACTAAGAAAATAATAATTAGATGACTGTGGAAGATGTTAACGGAACAATTGCTCCATTGCAGTTCAATTCAATATTGATTGCTTTAGTAGCCATCAGCTCAATACATATTCATAATTTATCACTTGAAATTGAGGAAAATGAAACGCCAAATCCATTTGAACAACTTTTCCTTTTAGTGATATACATTTGAGAGAGTATTCTTACCAAAGACCAAAATTTTTCTGTCAGCTTACTTTTTCTATTATCACTGGTAACTGTGGCTGGATTGCTTGGTTGCGACTACGCAGTATCTTTGTGTTGTAACCGTTTGCCGCTGGAGAGTGCTTCGCGCGTCTGTTATCAGGTGATACTGCTCACTACTCTCAAGACAACAGCAGCAGGTGGTATGGAGACGACACACACCGTCCCTGTTAAACAAGAGGTGGGTTCACTTCTTATGTGTGTGTGTCGAGTCGTACAGCTCACGCATTGCTGTTGCCGCCATAACAACATGGCCGCTCCTTCATAAGCCTCGTGTTTACAGTCTGTTGTTGGCCGTGTGCTTGATGTGTTTGAGCGAGCTCATCTTACTCATTAACCTGTATAACTGGAATCGTGATGATATTCGCAGTGTATTTAAGTATGTGAGCAGCAACATAGAAGTAAATTGCTTGGCCAAAGTCATGTACATTCCAAACAGTTTACAATGTTGAATTTGATTGTTTTTAAACCGATACAGAACGTTATTTTTATCATTAATTAATACGCGAGGAAATGTTTACATTACTATTCAAATACAAAGCTTTAGCAACACATTCACATTTTTGTTCTATCGCTTCTCAAATTCTTCGCAGAAATCCCATTTGCTTAGAATGAGTTGTAATGTGATATATGTTAAGCTGTTTTATAATTTGTTATGAATGACACATGCTCTTGAGGGCTTCAATCTGTAGTTGTCTGATCGTTATTTTCCTGTTTTACTTAAAGCTAGATGTGTAGTTCTGTGAGTGTTGCAAGTCTGTTGTCTACAAAAACAGACTGGCATTGACTCAGAGACTGTGGTCTACATTTAAGAAAAGTGTAAAAAGAAATTTTTCTCGACCATCTGATTTGATCATTTGGTTTCTTATCAGTTAGTGTCCTCTTACTGCTTACACCAAGTGCCAGCACAAGCACAATATAATTGTTATGTTGCTCAGTGACGTGTGTGTCTGCCTTACGGTATTAAAATAATCAATTGTGTTTGCTCCAAATAATACAGTTGTAGTGATCCTATGAAACTCCTCGCCTATATGCTTATGTTTTTAGGAATAATAAAGAAAGGTAGGTTAATAACCGAATACCAATATTAGTATATTAAGATATAAATATTTATAAATTTTCTCTTACAAGATGAGTGATTTAATTTTCAAATGCAGATAATGGTGCCAGAGGCTGAATTAATTTTCAAAATAAAAAATTTGCATTATAGAGATAGCTGTAAGCATACATTGCATATAACCTTCCACAATTAATAAGAATATCTTAATTGCTATTCATTACTGAAGTTCTTGGGTTCCAATTCAAAAATATTTTGTTTCAGCAGCAAATTTTTCAATTTTGCTGATTGTTTGTGATGGTATCATTTTGCATCCTTGTGTATGGTATGTGTAAAACATGATCATTTGGGTATTATCTAGATCGCGATACTGCTACTGTCACTTAATGCATCACCGACTATAGCGTTGTACAGAGACAGCTATGACGTCACGGTGTTTCCACGTGTGACGTGTTCAGCCTTCGTGATGCAACAAATGTTGCGGGACTGCACAGGAAATGGGTTCTCGGGTGGGGAGAAATTAAATATTGAACTTTTGGTACTTAACTTTCTTATTGACTCTATGAACATAAATATTAATCAGAAATTGCAATCGCAGTTATGAAGAAATTTGATACTGGTATAGTTCATCCACGTAATTCTATATGGCGATACCATACGAAATAAAATATTTATAAAAAAAAGTTTTTGTCAATAACTGTTTGTGTTTAGGTTGTAATGCAGCCTGGACCACACTAACAGGGACAGATATGATTTGAAATTGGGAATCAGCAATATTGTGCACAATGATTGTTTCACTACGGTCCAGGCTGCATTAAGATTTAAACGATAGTAACAGCGATAGATACATCATAAAAATTTGGTATCTGCAATAAGATGTTCGGTAGCCCTTGTATTTCCATATTTGTTACTAATTTAATAAAATATGTTGATAATAACTGAAATTACTGCTGTTGATGTAGTTTCATCGCCAGGCAGTAAGTGGTTGTAGCGGTATCGCGATCAAGATAATACCCAATCATTTTTTATTCGTGTAGAATTCTTTTGCAATCTCTCTGGTAGGAATATACACAGCTTAAGCCAGATCATTCCAGTGTGTCCTTCTCCTGGCCACAGGTAGAAAAACTTCTCAACGGTTTAATCTTTGAGTTTTACGATCTTCCATCTATATATTTTTTTTGTCCTGTCTTTTGAAGATAATATTATAGTTGATACAGAGCTTTGCATTAGTTCCAATAGGCTTATAATCATTGCGATAGTGGTGTCTCGGGTTTGCCAGTTGATCATGCGAGGCTTGTGCCGAGATGTGTGTTATGGCGGCTGACTGGCTGTCTCGCACTTGTAACACACGCGACTATGCACTGGTAACAAAACACTCCATTCATCAATTGCCTCTTAATTTTTTTGATTGTAATGATTTTTTCTTTAGGCTACTGAAATCCAAAGTTTTATCATTGTTTTATCACACGTGGTTGTGATAAAAAGAAGAGACAGGAATTGACTGCATGCTAAATCTGAATTGAGGTTGGAATTGAGCAACATTGATTCAGCTTTCAACAAAAAAACAAGCCCATCCATCACATCACATTACATTAATCCACGCTGATATTTGTAACTATTGCATAAAAAATCCCTTTTAAAAAATAAATAAATAAAAAGTCAATTATTTTCAGTGGGTTTGCCTTTGACTGGGTAATTTGGGTAAACTCTAGATCGCGATACCGCTTCAACCACTTATTGCCTCACCAACTACAGCGTTGTAAACACTATATCACTTGGTGCATATGACATCATTGTCTTACCATGTTTCATGTATTCAGCCTTGGTGAAGCAACAAATTTCACTTTTCGGACTGCACAGAAAACTATTGTTTTCAGGTAGGGAGAAATTATATATCCAAGTGCTTTTAACTAAGAATCTTATTGAGTGTATGAAGCTAAGTATTAATCTGAAGTCTGAATCACAGTTTTGAAGATGTACTGTATGGTGTCTGTATCTAGAATATAGTCCATCCACGTAGTTATGTATTGGTATACCTTATGTCATTAGAAATTTTACTTCTAGATCTTACATTAAGTAATTTACACATTACACGTAATAAGATCTTCCAGTTTATCCATTGAATGAATATCAATTTTCAGTGTTCTTGCTGTTATTTTAAAGAATCAAACCGATACATGTAATTCAGTATTGTGATATCCAAATTGCATTATTTTCTAACAGCATCATTGTTGGCAATGACATGACCTATGTTTTCAGAAATTACCTATTGTTTCCAGTTAGTCAACATATATTTCAATACTGTAAATGACTCTAGTTGCAAAGTGATCAGGAAATTCTCAAAACTGGACAAAGATTTCGTTATGGTTGTAGTACGTTCATCGATTTAAATAAGTTGTTGAGAGAAATGCTGCTACGTCATATTCAGCGACGTAGTGATGTTATACTACACTATCTATCCAGAAGTGTTTGCATTGTGAGGTTGTAAGTGGCGGTAGCAATACCGCGATCTAGAATTTACCCGATAATGTAATAGTGGTACGAGGAGGTAGGAGTGTGATAATCCCTGGTTTATGGTATCCAGGACTCATTGTGGCAGCATCGCAGTGATTAGCCTTCACCTGTGTTTTAAATAAGTTGTCGTTGTTTGTGGTCAGCTGATTAAGCCGTGCCTCGTACTTACCTCAGTGTCCAGAGGTTCCCAGTCCTACACTGCGTCTCCCTCAGAGCAGGGAACCTTTATCCTGACACCACACACTCGTTGAGTTTCCTGGGACATGCCATTGTTAGTACTGATGATTAGACATTTACGTTATTAATAATGAAACTGTGGCTGGGAGCATGGAGAGAATTGCTGTGGTGTATAGGATGATTGTACACTATGGCAGTATTTCTAAAACTTTTTTAATCCAAGGACCAGTAAAATGTGAAAAATAATTCTCAAAACCACTCACTTAGAAGGACATAATTTAGTTACCTATGTGTGTGTTGTTAACCATCCTTACCAATTGTTGTCAGTATGTGCCAAAGTTCCTTAAGACTTAAACCTACAAGGCCACCATTAAACAGTCCTTAAAGAAACGCCTCGTTGATGACATTAGGAGAGTCAAGTCCTGCAAATACCAGATTTTAGCATCTTCATTGTAATATTAATCTATTTTGTATAGTTTGATGTTAAGGCTTTTATCCTTTTACAACCATATACAGTATGAATACTGTATCCCTTCTGTCTGAACAATCCTTAATATATTATTATAATTAGAGGTAAGTTTTTATTATTCTGCCAGCTCCGTCCTGTTCAGACAGCAGTTTGTGGAGCACTGCTCTGGGGCTGTCCAGTGAGAGTTGTTGGCGAGAGTTATTATTTGTTCCTCTGACTACCCAAATAGGAGAGTCGCATCGTATTACTCACTTCGGGACACCACCTCTGTGGGTTAAAGGCCTTCTAGAAGGTTGATTGTTTCCCAGAAATTTTTTATATTCTACTAACATATTTAGTGATAAAAACAACTTTTTTCTGCAGTTAGAAGAATTAATCATTTGGAGATTAATGAAGGAAGTTTCTATTATCTAAGACAAATGCTCACTGTCTCCAAAGAAATTCATTAAAAAAACTTAAGTGTTTTAAACCTTTTACCTTGTTAGTGTTATTGTAATTGTTGGTATTGGTGCTTTAAGTGGGAGGCAGTCTATATTCTACTAGCAACGTGCATTTCCCTGTTGTATTACTAGTATCATCAAGAACTAGACGTATTACGTGTAATGGAATATGAATAATACATTTTATTTTCTTCTTTGCATATAAATATACATTTTGTGTTTGTTGTTTTTGTCCTTCAAATTATCTGCAGTAGTTTTGAGTTTATATTTATACTATCATGCATTTGTTTTTATTTTTTCAGATTGTGCAAGAAGATATTGAGCAAGTTGATCCTTCATTGGAGGCTATTTCTGACGGGTATGGTGGTTCTTTTTCCCCACTAAATAGTTACCTGATCACCTGTAGATTCATGTTACTCTGAATTGTGACTAGCCCCTGCCAAAATCTGAATTTTAAAATAATTTGCTGTTATGTAATGAATTTTAGCTGTGGTGAAAGGTTTAACAATGACTGATGGAATTGTTATCATCATGACATGCTGGTATATCAGCTGGCAGAATGTGTGGTGTCTGTAGATGCTCCCTCTTGTCGAGTATATTCTCGAGTGCTCGGCTGTTGTTTTGGTTTTTGTGTGTGGACGGTCTTACCTGAGCAGCATGGACCTGACTGGTGGCTGCTCTGATAGCGCTGTGGTGGAGGGGACAGAGGGACGCAGGGAAGTCGTGTGGCGACAGCTGCTGTCAGAAATATCTCCATTATAAGTCTGCTCTCAGTACTATATTCACGTTGTTACAAGCTGCAGTTTGGGAAAAAATATCTAGAAACAACTCCTGGAAGAAAACAATTAGATAGATAGTGTTGACGTTGCAGTTGTATTCGAAATGTGACATACGGTACAGCCGTTCATGTAAAATGTTAGTTATTCCTAACTTTCTGCATAAATTGTCAACAACATGGACCTTTCCTTTCACAACAGGAAGGATGTCAACCGACTAAGCAGCGATGGTGTGCCCAATATCTCCAGTCGTGGCTACTAAGTACGTAGATTGTAAAAAATTTCAAATGTCAGTCATCCATAATTCCACCTTGAAGTAGTTGTACCTAATATATGAGGGTGTGCTGAAAAGTTTCCGACCTAACAAAGATACAAGACATTTTTGCTGAAATTTTTATTTTATTTTTTAACATAAGTCTCCTTGTAACTCTACACACTTCTCCCAGATATGCACCCATCTCTATAACCCGTCCAAATAGTACTTGGCATTTTTCTCTGCAAAATAATTGTTCACGAAGATGATTGCCTCTTTATTTGATGAAAATCTCTGTCCTCAGAGCGCAATTTTTAGATGAGGGAACAAAAAGAAGTCACTTGGGGCTAGATCTGTTGAGTAAGGCGGATGGTCAAGCAGTTCAAACTGTAATTCGTGAATTTTTGCCAAGGTAACTGCTGAGGTGTGAGACGGTGTATTGTCTTGGTGAAAAAATTTTGTTTTCTACAAATGTGGCCATTTTTCCGCAAGTTCTTCAGCTTGTCAAGTAATGATGTGTAGTTTGCTCCTGCAATTGTTTTTTCTTTTTGAAGGTAATCGATTAAAATAACTCCATGACTATCCCAAAAAAAGTCGCCACCACTTTCCTAGCCGAAAAACAGTTTTTGCTTTATTTGGAGCCGGTTCCCCCTTTGCAGTCCACTGTTTGGACTGTATTTTTGTTTCGGGCTTATGATGGTGTATTCAAGTTTCATCTACAGTAATTAATCGGCGCCAAAATTTGGATTTATTGCGCTTAAACTGCACCAACAGAGCGTTGGAAATGCTCATTCGAACACGTTTTTGGTATAATGTGGGCAAACGTGGCACCCAATGCGCGTACAGTTTATCATACCTAAATGTTGATTTAATATGTGACAAACATTTAACTCGGCGGTTGTCTAGCACCAATTGGTAAACTTTGGCGATGTTTTCGTCGGTAGTTGCAGTTTTTTGACGTCTCAAATGTTCATCATCTCCCAAGCTCTTACGGCCATGTTTAAATTCAGCTGCCCAAAATTTCACTGTGGTAAGTGATGGTGCAGGGTCCCCATACACAGAATCCAACTCATCTTTGATTTGTGTAGGCGTATTGGCTTTTAAAAACAAATATTTAATGACAGCTCGATACTCGATTTTGTCCATTTTCACAAAAATACTCACATCAACTCACTCAACGACTGTTACATCACAACTGCGCATCCAAATTCGCTAGCTTTTATTTACTAGCGCTGCCATATTCACATTGAGTTTGGAAACTTTTCAGACCACCCTCGTATATGGATTACTCCTTCACTCATACGTTTTAAACTATTTTTGTGGTAAAATAAAGTTCACGGTCTAAGTAAAAGTAATGTTCCCCGGTGTGCCTGTGAGACAGGAAGAAGCATATTCTTCATGTACTGTGTATACCAGAAGCCGATTCAGTACAATTTTTATCTGGATGATGATTGTTATTGCCAGCTAGGCACATAATGAGTAATATTAAACAGTCCACAACGTGTAATGAGGTAGCTAAGTCCCACTGCTAATTTTTATATAAACCAGCAGTAAGTAGATTTCCCACTACTTGCAACATATGGCCCTACTGTTGGTTTTGGCGACAGCGATATCTCTTAGCATGTTATTACTACAAACCACTTTACAAGTTGTACATTTTAGCGCAATGGTATTATCGTTAAATAATTCAATCGTTATACTCATTCATTTGCCAAACTTTATTTTATATTTCCACTTGCTACTACAATACACTGCCAACACACTCCTATCCATACATTCTTTCTTAGTCCTCCCTCGCCATCATAACCACTCCACTCCCACTCCACCAACAAAACCAGTTGTACCAACCACAAACAATTAAATTATTTACAAAACTTAAAATTACCCCAACGTCTAAACAAATTACTTATGCTGTGAAGTCTGTTTAACCTATTTTATTTACAATTTTTATAACAATGATTTTGTGAGTGGGATCTCACACATGCCCACACTTTATGACAAACAAGCACATTTTTTTAATAAAATTGGTTGTCCTGTTATAAAGTCCAACCTTTTCCACAAATCATTGTTTTTACATACATTTTCCACAATTCTGCCCTGTTTTCATAACAATTGTCACTCACTGTCTCTCTCAGTCTGTATCTTTACCAGTCAATGTTACACAATATCACCAGATTTCACAAGAACCCGTTATGGTCACTTATCTCCCCTGACCTTGTACAGTTTCAAGTCTGTTATGTTTCTTAACCCAAATTTTCTACCAGATTTAGGATACACTAACCAGTACACGTTCCTATGTGGCTTCCCTTCTATCTTAAATGGTCCGTGGTAAACATCAAAGAACTTCTTAATCTCTGCGTTTAATTCCCATGACCTCTCTTGAGTCTTCACCAGTACCAAATCTCCCAAAATAAATTCGACAGGTTTATATCTTCGGTTGTGCCTGTTTCTCCTCTCTTCTGATCTTTTTTCATTCTTTCCTTTTGCCTTATGCCCCCACAACGTAATGTTTTATTTTTTCCTTTTCTTCCAATTTTTTAGTCCTTCCTCCTTTAAAAACTCTTCTTGCAGTAAGTCCCTTTCAAGTTCTTTCTGAGACCACTTCAACAATTTTAACTTACTTCCATCTTTTAGCCACATCTGTTGTAAATTTAATTCTCTGCTGCTACATTGGCTATCGTCGTCCATGTTCCATCTACTGTTGTTTACTACTACATCTCTTTCTTCTTCTGTTTGACCAGACAAATTATTCACCACATTGGATTCACTGTTTCCCACAGCTAAGCCTATATCAAGACCACTTTCTCTTGAAACTTGAACATATGCCCCTTCCGGCATTACACTTCCTTCTTCCTCATTAACGGCGTATTTCTTCATCAAGAAAAATCTCACTTCTTCTGTTTCATCATTATTTAATATTCCTTCTTCTTCTTCTGCTTCACTATATTCTTCCTCTTCGCTACTATAGTCTTTATCGCTGCATAATTTCTCACTTTTTTCTTCTTCATTGTCATTAGTACTATCACTATCCACTGATTCAGTTTCATACAGATCTTCATCCACCCCTCTGATACAAGCTCATCTGGTAACATTTCTTTCACTGCAGTGTTTTTTCTTATATTTTCCTCACATTTCTCTTGATTATCGTGATTTACCATGTCGATTCTAGCCAATTCTCGTACCTCCCCTTCGTGCCAATTATATTCACACATCCTTGTAATGTTCTGCGGCTCCTCATTTAACAACTTAAAACATTCCCACCATTTTAGCGTCTCCTCTTCCTCAAAAACTCGGACATCCTCTTTTTCTATTGTTCTCTCATGCTTATGTGTTCCGTTTTTGTTGTTTATATTTTGCAGATCACACTCAGTTATTTCCTCCCGTATACTTTCAGTTCTACACCAATCGTCGTCATCCAGGTTGGTCATGTTCTCTCGATCCTTTGGTCCTCTTTTGACTTCTTCCGTTACCGTTCGGACCGCCCCAGTTGCGGCACTGTTTCCCATCATTCACCCAGGGTCATGTTGCCTTACTTCCTCCCTTCTTACTGCCTGGCCATTGTTGTGATGCGACCACTGATTGTCATGGCTCCTGTCTTCATTTTCTCTTCTCCTATTATCATTCCTCCTATCATCCCTCGGACCATGTTCATTTGTACTACTCCAATGATCTAATCTTTCAACTGCTTCAAGAAATTCTTCTACACTATTCCATTGATTTATCATTAGCTTCTCTTGAACAGGTCTGGGCAACTTTTGCAATAACACTTCTATCTTTTCATCATCATCCATTTCTTGTTCCAGATAACGTAATTCTTTCATAACTGCTTCACAAAAGTATTTCATACCACCATCATGCCTACTATAATAACGACAATTCCAAAAATCCCTTCTCACTCTTCTTTGCTTCTGCTGTGACCAATACTTGCTCAAAAATAATCTCAAAAATTCTTCATAGTTATTACACTCCTCGGCACTCTTTCAACTCCATTCAAAAGCATCCCCTCGTAACATGTTTTTTATATATCTTACTTTGTCAACATCTGACCATTCATAAGGTAAACCATTCTTATAAACTCTAACAAATTGTACAGGATGCACCCCTTTAATTGGTTCAAATTTTACTCCGGCAACTTAAAATGATTAGTAATGATGTTACCGCTTCCCATAGTAGTCACACCTCGCCGTTCTGCTTCCTCGACTCTTTGAGTTAATTGTAATATCTCTTCTCTCACATCTTCTTTAACCACATCTACCTGGTTAGCTACTTCCGCCACCTTACATGTCACTCCTTTTGCCTCCTTGTCCATAACCATTAGTATCTCTCGTAATCGAGAAATTCTTTTGGAATTATTTCCGCCTTCTCCTTCAATTCTTCAATCCCTTTGGCACAATCCCTCTGATTTTCATAAATTATTTTATTTTCTTCTCACATGGCCATTTGCTCTTCCTGTATTATATTACTGCTTTTCTTCACTTCCTCCTCAACTTTCTGTTTCACTAGGCATTCTACATTCTTTTTAGTAGTCTCTACATGCTTTTCCACATAATCATATACCATCGCTATTTCCTTTTCCATTCTTGAGTTGATATCCTCTTTTAATATTTGTCTCATATCTTCTATCTTCTTGTCACACCTGTTTTCTGATTGCCGAATACTCTCATCCATTTTCAACAACATATCCTGCTTAATCAGTCGTACTTCGTCTGTAATTTTTCTTTCCATATTTTCTGCTGTTCGTTTTGATCTTCTCTCATACACTCCATTAAAGAAATTAGCATTGATATTTCGCCACCATTCTGTCTCTGAGCATCAATTTCATTGCCTCTCTCTTTTTCTCAAATATTAACTTGATTGACTGGTACTGGTGTAGATGTAATATTTGTCATGAAATTCTCTGACTCAGTATCACCAATATTACTACTTCTAATATCTACACTAACATCACCGCTGATCAATGATTCAAATCCGCTTTCCCCTACGCGGTCAGAGATATTAGCACTACTAACTGCTACACTATGTACGCTAATTCCATTTCCCTCCCTTACAGTCAAGCGCTCACCGAAACCAGAATCTCATTGTTCAAATTAGCATTATTATTGTTCCCCTCTTTAAATTTAATTCAGCATTGCGACTGACTAATTCTCACTAATTGCCACCATATTAATTCAAATTTACATAAAACACAGTAACGCGGGATAAGTCTGCTATTAAATATTCCGCCAAATCACACGACAATATTACACATACAAAATCACTTCACAATTATACAACGTCGTTTTACAAGAAAGCAAGACTTTCAAAACAGGTACAGAAACCCTTTCCAGAATTACTACTGTGCCAAAAAACAGCTGCACTCCTGTAAAATAAATTTTACAACACACAATACAAACAACATGTTTTAACATCGAAAGTTACAATGGCTGGCATACATGCGTATACATTCATTGCTTACATTTGCTCACTTAATTAAAAAAAAAAAATCCCTCCCCACTGTATTTAATGATTTTCTTTATTACTTTAACTAAGACTTTCACAGCATGTAAATTTAGTTTAAACAGTTTTTTACGTATTAGAATATTCTTATGATAGTTTACAGATTTTTAACTTTCAATTCTTACAAGCAGTTCTCCATTACTTATTCTTGTTTTCAAACAGCTCTGCTTAATTCAATCATTCATTTGTTGATACTTTACCACTTCTTTTATCAA
>JARYHS010008409.1:169453-188951 GCA_031002005.1 Vandiemenella viatica
AATTTCTGATAGTAAACAATCAATACAATTATTCATTAGTATAATTAATAGCAATGGTCCCAATACATTATCCTGTGACACTCCATATTTTTACTTCTACTTCTTTTGATATGGTACTGCATTTCCTACCCTAAATTTTCTGTTTTCTACTTTTATAAATTCTTCTTCCCGGTAAATTACTTTCTCATCCACTCCAATAGTTTTTACCTTATTTAATACCATTTTATGGCTCACTCAGTCAAAAGCCTTTTAAAGATCTAGCGCCGCTCTATCAATTTGGTCTCCCTTGTCCCATTTCATCAGAAATATCTTGTATATATCCCACCAACTGATAACCACATGAATATCTTTTCCTAAAGCAATGTTGCGTACTTGAAAACCACTTACTCTCCTCAAATATATTTCTGATGTGGTTGCATATCAATCTCTCCATTAATTCACCTATCACTGATGTCAAGCTTATTGGACTATTATTTTCTCATCACTCCTTTATGTACCGACACCACTATCGCACTTTTCCAGTCCTGTGGTAAGCAGCAAATATCCAGACTCAATTTAACACATTGCACGCTACCGGCAATATGAAGAGTCCTCTCAGTGACTAACTGTGAATGCAAACCCGCATAACGCGGACGTCTCCAGACGCCCGCCGTCACGCTGTTGACCATCTTACCCGAGACGGCAGATGAATTTAATTTCCTGCCCTTTTATGCTGTTTATTTTACTTTTAATATAAAATAAAATATAATAAATAAGAGTTTAGGGAAAAAAATAAATCGGTAATTATCGTGTAAATTAAGTTTATTAAATAAAATACGTGTGAATCATATAGAATTACATAAATAATAATTATTTATATATATTCAAATGTAGTTTCGTCACAACAAAATTCAATTATTAAGTCTTGGGAAATATAAATTGATATAATAGGATGTAAATAAAATGAAAAGATATAAAATTAATTTTAATATCTCGATCAAAAGACTTACCTTAAAATTCTTCTATTTATCAAGTAGATGGAAGAGATTAATGAATAGAATAATATTTTGCACCTGAAAAAAACACCAAGTTTGAAAAATTATTAAAAATCACCAGTTGCCCGATTTGAAAACGGTCTTCACTCGGTAAAAGGTAAGACTTTAATGAATGGCTGAGAGAAAGGGCGAGCTCGTAGGCGAGGTACATGGAATCATCAACCTTCTTTACAATCCAATAGGGAAAGGATGACTCAAGCCGTCCACCGTCACTGGGAAGCTACCTAGCGGACGGCCGAAGACGTCCTCAGCACTGAACGTGTTAAATAATGTTTCCAGATAAGGCACAATGTCCCACCCTACTATCTTAAGGAATATCTTTGAGTAATATCATCCAGACCTGCCTCTTTAGGCTTTTTTAGATTCTTCATGATATCCTCAGGATGAATTTCAAATTTTTTGATCTGTTCATTTCTAAATATGGTGTTAAGCTCGTTTTCCGAGTAAGACCCTCCCGTTTCTAATTCATTGACCCTAATGCTCTCACTAAATCAGTTACATAAAATCTCTGCCTTTTTCAAATTCTTCATAACTTCTTATCCATCCTTATCTATAAGCGTCTCAACACCCTCCATCCCCTCAGTTTTCTAACATAGCCATAGAAATTTCTAGAAGCCTCAGTCAATGGTCCCCCTACACTGACAATACTCTTCATAAACCCAACTTAGCCACCTTCTTAGCTATTATTATGCCCTTGTTTAGTTGTTTTAAATATTCTCTATTACCCTGCTGTTTCTTAACCCTGTTATGTTGTCTTCTTACCAACCTCTTTAGAATGAATAGAATAGAATTTTATTTGATCCATGAAGTCATAATTTATGACATGGCACAAGTCATGAGTAATTACAATATGTATAACAATATAAGTTTTTCACACAATACAATATATCATTATTATAATTATCATAATTAAAATTGCACAGTCAATACAAGCAATATATGAAATATATCTGTTCAACTGAAGTAAAATAAATATTTTGATGTTTTACAAGTTACAATACAAAATAATTCAATTTTTTGTTCATTTCTCGATGGTTCTATTTTCATGGACACTATAGAAGCTATTAACTAATTTAATAAAATTCAGTTTATATTTAAAATTATTTAAATTACATATTCGTTTTATGTCTTCACGAAGAGAGTTGTACAGAATTTAGGTTGGTAGTGTACACTATTTTCGTATAGAGCTTTCATGTGTCATTCTATATGAAAATTGTCCCTATACCTTGTTTTATATTTACGTGTTTCCCTATTTAGCACTGCATATTCCTGATGTGATTTCAGGAAGCAGATACACTCAAATAAATATATAGATGGTATAGTAAATATTTTTATACCTTTAAAAATTTCCTGGCAGGATTCTCTATGTTTCATACTTTTCATGATTCTTATAGCTTTTGCAGTGTGAATGCCTGGTTTGCATGTGTTGAATTTCCCCAAAATAATTATACCATATCTTAATAAGCTATGCATATATGAGTAGTAGGCACACAACATTTTTTAAAAGAGCAGCACTCTTTAAGTATTTTTAAAATATAACAATATTTGCTTAACTTCTATTCAGTGACTCAATATGTTTTTCCTTCCTTAAATGTTCATTCAACCATATTCCTTAAAATTTTAGGTCATGTATTTGTTTTATATAGGCACCTTCTATCTTCACCAAATTAATACTGTTATTTTTGTTCATTATATGAGTGAAATTAATCCATACTGTCTTTTCATTATTTACAATCAAGCAATAATCGTGGAACCACTTTTCACTTCTTTTGTTCTTGCAGTATTTTTGTGTTGTAGGTCAACATCATCCTGCCCCTTTATAAAAATATTAGTGTTGTCTGCAAACAATACCTCATCTGCTGATAAAGATTCCTGTTGTTAATGGTGTTAGGGCAGCTCCTTTTTTAGATTAGGATCATGTATTAGGCAGAGAGTTTTAAAAGAAGTTAGTTTAAACAATAATGAGTTTTCAGATACCAAAATTAAAAATTGTGTAGGGATTAATTTATACATCAGAATATCAGAGGGTTAACAAATAAAGTGGATGAATTGCTAGTCCACATAAATGAATTAAATGATATCAGTAGAATTGATGTTTTATGCTTGTCTGAACACCATATAACTGCAGGAATAGGTATGTCAATGTAACTGATTTTAATTTAGCTTCTCATTATTGTAGAACGAACTTGGAGAAAGGAGGAGTTGTCACTTATGTTAGAAATGGTTATAGTTTTGAGGATATAAGTATTATCAAATATTGTGTTGACCAACATTTTTGAAGCCTGTGCTACACAGCTAAATTTCAATAATGAAATTTTCATAATAGTAACAGTATATAGAGCACCATCAGGAAACTTTTCTGTTTTTATGAACCAGTTTGAACTCTTATTAACATTTTTTAAGCAGAAAAGAAGTCAACATAGTCGTATGTGGTGATTTTAATGTAGATTTTCTAAATAACTTACCCTGTAAAGCCATGTTAGAATCATTAGTCAGTTCATTCAATTTAACTCAGGTAGTTAATTTTCCAACTAGAATAATGAATAATAGTCACTTAGCTCTAGACAATGTTTTCCTAGATACCTCAAAATTCAGTTATACCATCAAGCCATCCATCAATGGACTTTCGGATCACGATGCCCAGCTATTAACCATCAACACTTCAATAGGAACTAGCACTAAGAGTAATGTCTTTAAACTTCAGCGTGTAATAAATGATGAGTCAGTTACTTGTTTTAGAAAGTGCCTGAATACCACAAACTGGAAACAGGTATACAGTGCTCAAGGTATGGATGAAAAATACAACATTTTTAGTAGCATTGTATTAAATTACTTTGAAAGTTGCTTCCCCTTGAAAAAGTGTCGTGCTTCTTAAAAAGAACAACATGCGTTAATAAAAGGAAGTTGTATATTGCCTCTAGGAACACTGAGAATGCTAATGTTAAAACACATTACAAACAGTACTGCAAAATACTGAAAAAGGTTATTAAAGAATCTATAAGTATGTACTACAAACATAAAATTCATGATTCTGAAAATAAAATTAAGACTATATCAGACATTGTAAAAAAGGAAACAGGAAAAAGTAATCAATCAAGTAATTATATTTTTATCAAAGAAAATTTAGTAGAATCTAATTTTTCAATTGCTGATATATTTAATACACATTTTTTATCTGTTGCTGATAAATTGACTGCTAATAGCTCAGTGACACACAGTATGAATTTTGTCAGAACAGGTTTCCAAGAAAAATTTAACTCTATGTCTGTAAAATTAGCTACTCCAGAAGAAATAAGAAAATTATTAGATCCCTTAAGAGCAAATACTCAAATGGTTATGATGGGATTTCCAGCAGTTTAATTAAATTTGCTCCATATATTTAAGTAATATACTAAGTTATCAGTTTAATATATCTTTACTTGAGGGTAATTTTCCAGAAAGGCTTAAGTATGCTGTAGTTAAACCACTCTATAAAAATGGAGATAAGGCAGCCGTATCGAATTACCGACCAATTTCATTACTAACAGCCTTCTCCAAAGTTTTTGAGAAAGCAATGTACAATAGAGTTTATGAACATCTAAAATATAATAATATTCTAACTAAATCACAATTTGGTTTTCAAAAGGGTCACTCAACAGAACAAGCTATATTTGCATTCACTGACAATATTTTAGACGGAATAAATGATAATAATTCCTGTGGGAATTTTTTGTGACTTATCTAAAGCATTTGACTGTGTAGATCATAAAATTATGATACAGAAACTTAAGTATTATGGTATAGATGGCATTGTTAATAAATGGCTTAGTTCTTACTTTCTAAATAGAAAACAGAAAGGTTCAATGGAGAATTTTAAGGCTGCCTTAAGAGGTCCACTGTTTACTGAGTGGAAATTAATCAGATGTGGAGTACCTCAGGCATTCTATATTGGGGCCACTATTGTTTTATATATATATATAAATGATCTACCCTATGTTTCATCTAAAAACTCAAAATTTGCCCAATTTTCAGATGACACAAACATAGGAATTAAAAACACTCCAGATTTATCTACAGAATATATTTCAAATTATATCTTTGAACTGATTAATAAATGGTTTACAGCTAATGGCTTGTCTTTAAACTTTGACAAAACTCAGTATATGCAATTCAGTACATCACACAGATTAACACCTGATATAGACATAAAATTTGCAGGCCAGTCCATTCAAGAGAAGAGAGTGTGAAATTCAGGGATACGTTTCTTCAATAAGCTCCCAACACATATTAAATGTCTGGCAGATGATAAGAATAAATCCAGGAAAAATTGAAAGAATTTTTAATTGACAACTCCTTTTACTCTGTCAAAGAATTTATTTCTAAGTTATCTAAAAAATAACTGCCAGTAGCTTGTGTAAATATAGTTTACATAATTAAATTACCATGTATGCAATGACTACATCTTCTGGTGTATGTATTTATTTTGTTACACAATTGTTTACGGTACCATGGATGAGATGACAGTACATCTTGTGGTGTATGTATTATTTTGTTATGGATTTTTTTTAATGTAGCCATATATGCTATTACTGTACATCTTCTGGTGTATGTATTATTTTATAATGGAAGTGTTTAATGTACCATGTATGCTATGACTGTACATCTAGTGGTGTACTTATTATTTTGTTATGCAACTACTTATCTGTAAATTGACAACTTTCCACATCCCACAGAGCCAGTCTCTTATATTGGGATCAATGGAAAACGAATGTATTGTATTGTAATATATTTGGTAAATATATTACTGAGCCTTTTGGTGCTCTGTGGTCAACTTTCTAATACTCTGAGAAATATTCTTTACCATCATGACATGCCTTTAGTCTCTGGTATCTGGTGGAGATAAATGAGTTAAGCCAATTATATGCTTTGTCACGAATACTATATTAATAGCCTAAATGGTTAAATCTAATCAGGTTAAAGGCCTTGGACAGGTCTAATAATAACCCACTGTTTATTTCACCCTTATCCACTGCATTGAGAACTGTATTCAGAAAATTGTAAATGGCTGTTTCTGTGGACCTATTTTTCATAAACCCATTTTGCGAATTGTTTAGTATTTTGTTTCTGGTGAGAAAATCAGTGAGCCTTTCATACAATACTGTTTCAATTATTTTTAAATGCCAGGTAGTAGAGACACAGGTCTGTATTTCTTTATGTTAAATTTCTCATCCTTTTTGTAAATTGGTGTTACTGTTGAATCCTTTTGTTCTGTTGGGAATATTCCAGCACTAAAGGAATCATTAATAAAATCTGTAAGGTGGGAAACAATGTATCCTTAGCTATGTGTAATGACTTTGTCTGGGATCCCTTCCATACTGCAGGACATTTTATTTTTCGATTTGGAAATAACGTTTCCTACTCTGTTTATCCTCCTTCTGATAGTAAACAATCAACACAATTATTCATCAGAATAATAAATAACAATGGTCCCAAAGCTACCCTGCGGCACTCCCATTTTTACTTCCATTTCTTTTCATACCACATTTCCAACCCTAACTTTCTGTTTTCTATCTTTTAAGAATTGTTGTACCCAGCAAATCATTTTCTCGTCCGCTCCAATGGTTTTTACCTTATTTACTACCATTTTATGGCTTCAAACGCCTTTGAAAGATCTAGTGCTACACTATCAATTTGGCCTCCCTTGTCCCATTTCATCAGAAATATCTTGTGTATATCCAATCAACTGTGATTCACATGAATATCCTTGACTGAACCCATAATACCTGCTTGAAATCCAGGCTGTGGTTGCATATCAATCATTCCATAAATTTACCTTCCACAGATGTCAAACTGATTGGCCTGAAATTCTCAACTCTATTTCTCTCCCCTCCTTTTTGTACCGGTACTACTATTGCACTTTTCCAATCCTGTGGTAAGTAGCAAGTATCCAGACTCAATTTAAATAATATTTCAAGATAAGGTACAATGTTACATCCGGCTATCTTTAAGATATCTGTAGTATTATTATAGGCCCTAAATGTTTCTTCGGCTCTCTTATTTCCTTCATGATTTACTTAGGATGAATTTCAAATTTTGTACTATCATCATTTCTAATTGGTTACTGAGCTCATTCTCCAAATTAGACCCTCCTGTTTCTATATCATTGTCGCTAATGCTTTCAATAAACCAGTTACTTAAAATACTAGAAATTTCTAGATGCATCAGTCAATGATTCTCCTGCACTTACAATACTCTTCAGAAACCCATCTTTAACCACTTTCTTTGCTGTTATTAAGTCCTTGTTTAGTTGTTTCAAATATTCCCTACTACCCTGCTGTCTCTTAACTCTATTATGTTCTCTTCGTACCAACATCTTTAACCTCCTCATTTCCTTATTATAGTACACAGGTTCTCTACTTCTCTTTATTTTTCGTTTTGAAATAATCTTTCTTCCCCCTTTTTTATTATCTCTTGAACTCTTTCCATATTGACTCTTCTGTACTTCTGCGTTCCTTCCATTTGCTGAAAAGTTCTCTGAAATATCTCTTTAAATTCGAGATTTGTGCCTTTTTATAATCGGTACCTATTTCCCACTTCATTTTTAGCTCTTGGTTTACTGAATCCTGTAATATCCATCAGAATAGGGGTGTATATCTGTCGTGGTGTGTTATTGTCTTTATCTGCATAATAGTTTTCCCCTCTGTACGATATACTGTTATTTTGTTTAAACAACGGAAGAATTACAGAAGGAATTTAAAATTTAGACTCAGAAATCTCAAAAGTAGACGGGGGAAGGAATTTAACACTGAAACTATATAAGGTAATCATAAAAATAATAATAAAAAACTAAGAAAATAATAATTAGATGACTGTGGAAGATTTTAACGGAACAATTGCTCCATTGCAGTTCAATTCAATATTGATTGCTTTAGTAGCCATCAGCTGAATACATATTCATAATTTATCACTTGAAATTGAGGAAAATGAAACGCCAAATCCATTTGAACAACTTTTCCTTTTAGTGATATACATTTGAGAGAGTATCTTACCAAAGACCAAATATTTTTCTGTTCAGCTTACTTTTTCTATTATCACTGGTAACTGTGGCTGGATTGCTTGGTTGTGACTACGCAGTATCTTTGTGTTGTAACCGTTTGCCACAGGAGAGTGCTTCGCGCGTTGTGTTGGTCTGTCTGTCTGTAATAGCAGGTGATACTGCTCACTACTCTCAAGACAACAGCAGCAGGTGGTATGGAGACGACACACACCGTCCCTGTTAAACAAGAGGTGGGTTCACTTCTTATGTGTGTGTGTCGAGTCGTACAGTTCACGCATTGCTGTTGCCGCCATAACAACATGGCCGCTCCTTCCATAAGCCTCGTGTTTACAGTCTGTTGTTGGCCGTGTGCTTGATGTGTTTGAGCGAGCTCATCTTACTCATTAACCTGTATAACTGGAATCACGTGATGTTCGCAGTGTATTTAAGTATGTGAGCAGCAACATAGAAGTAAATTGCTTGGCCAAAGTCATGTACATTCCAAACAGTTTACAATGTTGAATTTGATTGTTTTTAAACCGATACAGAACGTTATTTTTATCATTAATTAATACGCGAGGAAATGTTTACATTACTATTCAAATACAAAGCTTTAGCAACACACTCACATTTTTGTTCTATCGCTTCTCAAATTCTTCGCAGAAATCCCATTTGCTTAGAATGAGTTGTAATGTGATATATGTTAAGCTGTTTTATAATTTGTTTGACTAGCTGTGTGTTATGAATGACACATGCTCTTGAGGGCTTCAGTCTGTAGTTGTCTGATCGTTATTTTCCTGTTTTACTTAAAGCTAGATGTGTAGTTCTGTGAGTGTGTTGTCTACAAAAACAGACTGGCATTGACTCAGAGACTGTGGTCTACATTTAAGAAAAGTGTAAAAAGAAAATTTTTTCTCGACCATCTGATTTGATCATTGGTTTCTTATCAGTTAGTGTCCTCTTACTGCTTACACCAAGTGCCAGCACAAGTATAACTACAAATTATATGTGTTACTCAGTGACGTGTGTGTCTGCCTTACGGTATTAAAATAATCAATTGTGTTTGCTCCAAATAATACAGTTGTAGTGATCCTATGAAACTCCTCGCCTATATGCTTATGTTGTTAGGAATAATAAAGAAAGGTAGGTTAATAACCGAATACCAATATTAGTATATTAAGATATAAATTTTCTCTTACAAGATGAGTGATTTAATTTTCAAATGCAGATAATGGTGCTAATTTTCAAAATAAAAAATCTGCATTATAAAGATAGCTGTAAGCATACATTGCATATAACCTTCCACAATTAATATCAATATCTTAATTGCTATTCATTACTGTAGTGTCTGAAGTTCGTGGGTTCCATTTCAAAAATATTTTTGTTTCAGTAGCAGATTTTTCAATTTTGCTGATAGTATGTAATTTTTTGTGTGTGCATATTATCATTTTGCTTCCTTGTGTATGGTATGTGTAAAACATGATCATTTGGGTATTATCTAGTTCGCGATACTGCTACTGTCACTTAATGCATCACCGACTACAGCGTTGTACAGAGATAGCTATGACGTCACGGTGTTTCCATGTGTGATGTGTTCAGCCTTCGTGATGCAACAAATGTTGCGGGACTGCACAGGAAATGGGTTTTCGGGTGGGGAGAAATTAAATATTGAACTTTTGGTACTTAACTTTCTTATTGACTCTATAAACATAAATATTAATCAGAAATTGCAATCGCAGTTATGAAGAAATTTGATACTGGTATACAATATAGTTCATCCACGTAATTCTATATGGCGATACCATACGAAATAAAATATTTATAAAAAAAGATTTTGTCAATAACTGTTTGTGTTTAGGTTGTAATGCAGCCTGGACCACACTAACAGGGACAGATATGATTTGAAATTGGGTATCAGCAATATTGTGCACAATGGTTATGTTTCACTACGGTCCAGGCTGCATTAAGATTTAAACGATAGTAACAGCGATAGATACATCATAAAAATTTGGTATCTGCAATAACATGTTCGGTAGCCCTTGTATTTCCATATTTGTTGCTAATTCAATATAATAATTAATAAAATATGTTGATAATAACTGAAATTACTGCTGTTGATGTAGTTTCATCGCGAGGCAGTAAGTGGTTGTAGCGGTATCGCGATCAAGATAATACCCAATCATTTTTTATTCGTGTAGAATTCTTTTGCAATCTCTCTGGTAGGAATATACACAGCTTAAGCCAGATCATTCCAGTGTGTCCTTCTCCTGGCCACAGGTAGAAAAACTTCTCAACGGTTTAATCTTTGAGTTTTACGATCTTCCACCTATATATTTTTTTGTCCTGTCTTTTGAAGATAATATTATAGTTGATACAGAGCTTTGCATTAGTTCCAATAGGCTTATAATCATTGCGATAGTGGTGTCTCGGGTTTGCCAGTTGATCGTGCGAGGCTTGTGCCGAGATGTGTGTTATGGCGGCTGACTGGCTGTCTCGCACTTGCAACACACGCGACTATGCACTGGTAACAAAGCACTCCATTCATCAATTGCCTCTTAATTTTTTTTGATTGTAATGATTTTTTCTTTTAGGCTACTGAAATCCAAAATTTTATCATTGTGTCAAAATTTCTGATGACTTATGTGAGTTTTCACACGTGGTTGTGATAAAAAGAAGATACAGGAATTGACTGCATGCTGAATCTGAATTGAGATTGGAATTGAGCAACATTGATTCAGCTTTCAACAAAAAAACAAGCCCATCCATCACATTACATTAATTCCACGCTGATATTTGTGACTATTGCATAAAAAATCCTTTTTAAAAAAATAAATAAAAAGTCAATTATTTTCAGTGGGTTTGCCTTTGACTGGGTAATTTGGGTAAACTCTAGATCGCGATACCGCTACAACCACTTATTGCCTCACCAACTGCAGCGTTGTAAACACTATATCACTTGGTGCATATGACATCATTGTCTTACCATGTTTCATGTATTCAGTCTTGGTGAAGCAACAAATGTCACTTTTGGGACTGCACAGAAAACTATTGTTTTCAGGTAGGGAGAAATTATATATCCAAGTGCTGTTAACTAAGAATCTTATTGAGTGTATGAAGCTAAGTATTAATCTGAATCACAGTTTTGAAGATGTACTGTATGGTGTCTGTATCTAGAATATAGTCCATCCACGTAGTTATGTATTGGTATTAAGTAATTTACACATTACACGTAATAAGATCTTCCAGTTTATCCATTGAATGAATATCAATTTTCAGTGTTCTTGCTGTTATTTTAAAGAATCAAACCGATACATGTAATTCAGTATTGCGATATCCAAATTGCATTATTTTCTAACAGCATCATTGTTGGCAATGACATGACCTATGTTTTCAGAAATTACCTATTGTTTCCAGTTAGTCAACATATATTTCAATACTGTAAATGACTCTAGTTGCAAAGTGATCAGGAAATTCTCAAAACTGGACAAAGATTTTGTTATGCTTGTAGTACGTTCGTCGATTTAAATAAGTTGTCGAGAGAAATGCTGCTACGTCACTATTCAGCAACGTAGTGATGTTATACTACACTATCTATCCAGAAGTGTTTGCATTGTGAGGTTGTAAGTGGCGGTAGCAATACCGCGATCTAGAATTTACCCGATAATGTAATAGTGGTACGAGGAGGTAGGAGTGTGATAATCCCTGGTTTACGGTATCCAGGACTCATTGTGGCAGCACGCAGTGATTAGCCTTCACCTGTGTTTTAAATAAGTTGTCGTTGTTTGTGGTCAGCTGATTAAGCCGTGCCTCGTACTTACCTCAGTGTCCAGAGGTTCCCAGCCTGGGGGCGTGTGGACGGTGCCGTAGCCCTACACTGCGTCTCCCTCAGAGCAGGGAACCTTTATCCTGACACCACACACTCGTTGAGTTTCCTGGGACATGCCATTGTTAGTACTGATGATTAGACATTTACGTTATTAATAATGAAACTGTGGCTGGGAGCATGGAGAGAATTGCTGTGGTGTATAGGATGATTGTACACTATGGCAGTATTTCTAAAACTTTTTTAATCCAAGGACCAGTAAAATGTGAAAAATAATTCTCAAAACCACTCACTTAGGACATAATTTAGTTACCTATGTGTGTGTTGTTAACCATCCTTACCAATTGTTGTCAGTATGTGCCAAAGTTCATTAAGACTTAAACCTACAAGGCCACCATTAAACAGTCCTTAAAGAAACGCCTCGTTGATGACATTAGGAGAGTCAAGTCCTGCAAATACCAGATTTTAGCATCTTCATTGTAATATTAATCTATTTTGTATAGTTTGATGTTAAGGCTTTTATCCTTTTACAACCATATACAGTATGAATACTGTATCCCTTCTGTCTGAACAATCCTTAATATATTATTATAATTAGAGGTAAGTTTTTATTATTCTGCCTGCTCCGTCCTGTTCAGACAGCAGTTTGTGGAGCACTGCTCTGGGGCTGTCCAGTGAGAGTGTGGACGATGCTGTTTGTCGGCGAGAGTTATTATTTGTTCCTCTGACTACCCAAATACGAGAGTCGCATCGTATTACTCACTTCGGGACACCACCTCTGTGGGTTAAAGGCCTTCTAGAAGGTTGATTGTTTCCCAGAAATTTTTTATATTCTACTAACATATTTAGTGATAAAAACAACTTTTTTTCTGCAGAAGAATTAATCATTTGGAGATTAATGAAGGAAGTTTCTATTATCTAAGACAAATGCTCACTGTCTCCAAAGAAATTCATTAAAAAAAAACTTAAGTGTTTTAAACCTTTTACCTTGTTAGTGTTATTGTAATTGTTGGTATTGGTGCTTTAAGTGGGAGGCAGTCTATATTCTACTAGCAACGTGCATTTCCCTGTTGTATTACTAGTATCATCAAGAACTAGACGTATTACGTGTAATGGAATATGAATAATACATTTTATTTTCTTCTTTGCATATAAATATACATTTTGTGTTTGTTGTTTTTGTCCTTCAAATTATCTGCAGTAGTTTTGAGTTTATATTTATACTATCATGCATTTGTTTTTATTTTTCAGATTGTGCAAGAAGATATTGAACAAGTTGATCCTTCATTGGAGGCTATTTCTGACGGGTATGGTGGTTTTTTTTTCCCACTAAATAGTTACCTGATCACCTGTAGATTCATGTTACTCTGACTAGCCCCTGCCAAAATCTGAATTTTAAAATAATTTGCTGTTATGTAATGAATTTTAGCTGTGGTGAAAGGTTTAACAATGACTGATGGAATTGTTATCATCATGACATGCTGGTATATCAGCTGGCAGAATGTGTGGTGTCTGTAGATGCTCCCTCTTGTCGAGTATATTCTCGAGTGCTCGGCTGTTGTTTTGGTTTTTGTGTGTGGACGGTCTTACCTGAGCAGCATGGACCTGACTGGTGGCTGCTCTGATAGCGCTGTGGTGGAGGGGACAGAGGGACGCAGGGAAGTCGTGTGGCGACAGCTGCTGTCAGAAATATCTCCATTATAAGTCTGCTCTCAGTACTATATTCACGTTGTTACAAGCTGCAGTTTGGGAAAAAATATCTAGAAACAACTCCTGGAAGAAAACAATTAGATAGATAGTGTTGACGTTGCAGTTGTATTCGAAATGTGACATACGGTACAGCCGTTCATGTAAAATGTTAGTTATTCCTAACTTTCTGCATAAATTGTCAACAACATGGACCTTTCCTTTCACAACAGGAAGGATGTCAACCGACTAAGCAGCGATGGTGTGCCCAATATCTCCAGTCGTGGCTACTATGTACGTAGATTGTAAAAACATTTCAAATGTCAGTCATCCATAATTCCACCTCGAAGTAGTTGTACCTAATATATGAGGGTGTGCTGAAAAGTTTCCGACCTAACAAAGATACAAGACATTTTTGCTGAAATTTTTATTTTATTTTTCAACATAAGTCTCCTTGTAACTCTACACACTTCTCCCAGATATGCACCCATCTCTATAACCCGTCCAAATAGTACTTGGCATTTTTCTCTGCAAAATAATTGTTCACGAAGATGATTGCCTCTTTATTTGATGAAAATCTCTGTCCTCAGAGCGCAATTTTTAGATGAGGGAACAAAAAGAAGTCACTTGGGGCTAGATCTGTTGAGTAAGGCGGATGGTCAAGCAGTTCAAACTGTAATTCGTGAATTTTTGCCAAGGTAACTGCTGAGGTGTGAGACGGTGTATTGTCTTGGTGAAAAAAGATTTTGTTTTTCTACAAATGTGGCCATTTTTCCGCAAGTTCTTCAGCTTGTCAAGTAATGATGTGTAGTTTGCTCCTGCAATTGTTTTTTCTTTTTGAAGGTAATCGATTAAAATAACTCCATGACTATCCCAAAAAAACAGTCGCCACCACTTTCCTAGCCGAAAAAACAGTTTTTGCTTTATTTGGAGCCGGTTCCCCCTTTGCAGTCCACTGTTTGGACTGTATTTTTGTTTCGGGCTTATAATGGTGTATCCAAGTTTCATCTACAGTAATTAATCGGCGCCAAAATTTGGATTTATTGCGCTTAAACTGCACCAACAGAGCGTTGGAAATGCTCATTCGAACACGTTTTTGGTATAATGTGGGCAAACGTGGCACCCAATGCGCGTACAGCTTTATCATACCTAAATGTTGATTTAATATGTGACAAACACATTTAACTCGGCGGTTGTCTAGCACCAATTGGTAAACTTTGGCGATGTTTTCGTCGGTAGTTGCAGTTTTTTGACGTCTCAAATGTTCATCATCTCCCAAGCTCTTACGGCCATGTTTAAATTCAGCTGCCCAAAATTTCACTGTGGTAAGTGATGGTGCAGGGTCCCCATACACAGAATCCAACTCATCTTTGATTTGCGTAGGCGTATTGGCTTTTAAAAACAAATATTTAATGACAGCTCGATACTCGATTTTGTCCATTTTCACAAAAATACTCACATCAACTCACTCAACGACTGTTACATCACAACTGCGCATCCAAATTCGCTAGCTTTTATTTACTAGCGCTGCCATATTCACATTGAGTTTGGAAACTTTTCAGACCACCCTCGTATATGGATTACTCCTTCACTCATACGTTTTAAACTATTTTTGTGGTAAAATAAAGTTCACGGTCTAAGTTCCCGGGTGTGTCTGTGAGACAGGAAGAAGCATATTCTTCATGTACTGTGTATACCAGAAGCCGATTCAGTACAATTTTTATCTGGATGATGATTGTTATTGCCAGCTAGGCACATAATGAGTAATATTAAACAGTCCACAACGTGTAATTAGGTAGCTAAGTCCCACTGCTAATTTTTATATTAACCAGCAGTAAGTAGATTTCCCACTACTTGCAACATATGGCCCTACTGTTGGTTTTGGCGACAGCGATATCTCTTAGCATGTTATTACTACAAACCACTTTGCAAGTTATACATTTTAGCGCAACGGGTATTATCGTTAAATAATTCAATCATTATACTCATTCATTTGCCAAACTTTATTTTATATTTCAACCACTTGCTACTACAATACACTGCCAACACACTCCTATCCATACATTCTTTCTTAGTCCTCCCTCGCCATCTTAACCACTCCACCAACAAAAACAGTTGTACCAACCACAAACAATTAAATTATTAACAAAACTTAAAATTACCCCAACGTCTAAACAAATTACTTATGCTGTGAAGTCTGTTTAACCTATTTTATTTACAATTTTTATAACAATGATTTTGTGAGTGGGATCTCACACATGCCCCCACTTTATGACAAACAAGCACATTTTTTTAACAAAATTGGTTGTCCTGTTATAAAGTCCAACCTTTTCCACAAATCATTGTTTTTACATACATTTTCCACAATTCTGCCCTGTTTTCATAACAATTGTCACTCACTGTCTCTCTCAGTCTGTATCTTTACCAGTCAATGTTACACAATATCACCAGATTTCACAAGAACCCGTTATGGTCACTTATCTCCCCTGACCTTGTACAGTTTCAAGTCTGTTATGTTTCTTAACCCAAATTTTCTACCAGATTTAGGATACACTAACCAGTACACGTTCCTATGTGGCTTCCCTTCTATCATTAAATGGTCCGTGGTAAACATCAAAGAACTTCTTAATCTCTGCGTTTAATTCCCATGACCTCTCTTGAGTCTTCACCAGTACCAATGTCTCCCAAAATAAATTCGACAGGTTTATATCTTCGGTTGTGCCTGTTTCTCCTCTCTTCTGATCTTTTTTCATTCTTTCCTTTTGCCTTATGCCCCCACAACGTAATGTTTTATTTTTTCCTTTTCTTCCAATTTTTTAGTCCTTCCTCCTTTAAAAACTCTTCTTGCAGTAAGTCCCTTTCAAGTTCTTTCTGAGACCACTTCAACAATTTTAACTTACTTCCATCTTTTAGCCACATCTGTTGTAAATTTAATTCTCTGCTGCTACATTGGCTATCGTCGTCCGTGTTCCATCTACTGTTGTTTACTACTACATCTCTTTCTTCTTCTGTTTGACCAGACAAATTATTCACCACATTGGATTCACTGTTTCCCACAGCTAAGCCTATATCAAGACCACTTTCTCTTGAAACTTGAACATATGCCCCTTCCGGCATCACACTTCCTTCTTCCTCATTAACGGCGTATTTCTTCACCAAGAAAAATCTCACTTCTTCTGTTTCATCATTATTTAATATTCCTTCTTCTTCTGCTTCACTATATTCTTCCTCTTCGCTACTATAGTCTTTATCGCTGCATAATTTCTCACTTTTTTCTTCTTCATTGTCATTAGTACTATCACTATCCACTGATTCAGTTTCATACAGATCTTCATCCACCCCTCCTGATACAAGCTCATCTGGTAACATTTCTTTCACTGCAGTGTTTTTTCTTATATTTTCCTCACATTTCTCTTGATTATCGTGATTTACCATGTCGATTCTAGCCAATTCTCGTACCTCCCCTTCGTGCCAATTATATTCACACATCCTTGTAATGTTCTGCGGCTCCTCATTTAACAACTTAAAACATTCCCACCATTTTAGCGGCTCCTCTTCCTCAAAAACTCGGACATCCTCTTTTTCTATTGTTCTCTCATGCTTATGTGTTTTGTTCATATTTTGCAGATCACACTCAGTTTATTTCCTCCCGTATACTTTCAGTTCTACACCAATCGTCGTCATCCAGGTTGGTCATGTTCTCTCGATCCTTTGGTCCTCTTTTGACTTCTTCCGTTACCGTTCGGACCGCCCCAGTTGCGGCACTGTTTCCCATCATTCACCCAGGGTCATGATGCCTTACTTTCTCCCTTCTTACTGCCTGGCCATTGTTGTGATGCGACCACTGATTGTCATGGCTCCTGTCTTCATATTCTCTTCTCCTATTATCACCCGAATTTCTGTTGAAATGCTCTCCTTGGTTATATCCATTCATACGGCCTCTGTCTCTAGTAAAATTATCCTGCGACGGCACTTGGTTTGACCTGTTATAATTTTTCTACACTATTCCATTGATTTATCATTAGCTTCTCTTGAACAGGTCTGGGCAACTTTTGCAATAACACTTCTATCTTTTCATCATCATCCATTTCTTGGTCCGGATAATGTAATTCCTTCATAACTGCTTCACAAAAGTATTTCATACTACCATCATGCCTACTATAATAACGACAATTCCAAAAATCCCTTCTCACTCTTCTTTGGTTCTGCTGTGACCAATACTTGCTCAAAAATAATCTCAAAAATTCTTCATAGTTATTACACTCCTCGGCACTCTTTCAACTCCATGCAAAAGCATCCCCTCGTAACATGTTTTTTATATATCTTACTTTGTCAACATCCGACCATTCATAAGGTAAACCATTCTTATAAACTCTAACAAATTCTACAGGATGCACCCCTTTAATTGGTTCAAATTTTACTCCGGCAACTTAAAATGATTAGTAATGATGTTACCGCTTCCCATAGTAGTGACACCTCGCCGTTCTGCTTCCTCGACTCTTTGAGTTAATTGTAATATCTCTTCTCTCACATCTTCTTTAACTACATCTACCTGGTTAGCTACTTCCGCCACCTTACATGTCACTCCTTTTGCCTCCTTGTCCATAACCATTAGTTTCTCTCGTAATCGAGAAATTCTTTTGGAATTATTTTCCGCCTTCTCCTTCAATTCTTCAATCCCTTTGGCACAATCCCTCTGATTTTCATAAATTATTTTATTTTCTTCTCACATGGCCATTTCTCTTCCTGTATTATATTACTGCTTTTCTTCACTTCCTCCTCAACTTTCTGTTTCACTAGGCATTCTACATTCTTTTTAGTAGTCTCCACATGCTTTTCCACATAATCATATACTATCGCTATTTCCTTTTCCATTCTTGAGTCGATATCCTCTTTTAATATTTGCCTCATATCTTCTATCTTCTTGTCACACCTGTTTTCTGATTGCCGAATACACTCATCCATTTTCAACATATCCTGCTTAATCAATCGCACTTCGTCTGTAATTTTTCTTTCCATATTTTCTGCTGTTCGTTTTGATTCTTCTCTCATACACTCCATTAAAGAAATTAGCATTGATATTTCGCCACCATTCTGTCTCTGAGCATCAATTATGTCATTGCCTCTCTCTTTTTCTCGAATATTAACTTGATTGACTGGTACTGGTGTAGATGTAATATTTGTCATGAAATTCTCTGACTCAGTATCACCAATATTACTACTTCTAATATCTACACTAACATCACCGCTGATCAATGATTCAAATCCGCTTCCCCCACGCGGTCAGAAATATTAACACTACTAACTTCTGCTACACTATGTGCGCTAATTCCATTTCCCTCCCTTACAGTCGAGCGCTCACCGAAACCAGAATCTTCATTGTTGAAATTAGCATTATTATTGTTCCCCTCTTTAATATTTAATTCAGCATTGCGGTTGACTAATTTCTCACTAATTGCCGCCATGTTAATTTCAAATTTACATAAAACACAGTAACGCGGGATAAGTCTGCTATTAAAATTATTCCGCCAAATCACACTACAATATTACACATACAAAATCACTTCACAATTATACAACGCCGTTTTACAAGAAAGCAAGACTTTCAAACAGGTACAGAAACCCTTTCCAGAATTACTTACTGTGCCAAAAAACAGCTTCACTCCTGTAAAATAAATTTGACGACACACAATACAAACAACATGTTTTAACATCGAAAGTTACAATGGCTGGCATACATGCGTATACATTCGTTGCTTTACATTTGCTCACTTAATTAAAAAAAAAAATCCCTTCCCCACTGTATTTAATGATTTTCTTTATTACTTTAACTAAGACTTTCACAGCATGTAAATTTAGTTTAAACAGTTTTTTACGTATTAGAATTATTCTTATGATAGTTTTACAGATTTTTAACTTTCAATTCTTACAAGCAGTTCT